>KK114976.1:89530-110691 GCA_000611955.2 Stegodyphus mimosarum | reverse complement strand
ATATTGCTTATTTCATTGTAATATTATGTTTTAATTATATATAATTTTAATTATAAAAAAGTTTTGCATGATATTTTTTAATCTGTTTAAGTTCTTAATCTGTTTATACCATTTGAGTTCTTAAGATTTTGCAAAGGGAAGTTGGTTAATTTATTTATTAGGATAATTAATATTTGTATCAAGGGATATTGCTTATTTCGTTGTATGCTTTTTATATGGTAATGCATTTTTAACTGATTTTTTTCCGTTGTTGTTTGTTTCTTTTTCGATAAAATTGTTCTGCAGAGTAAAATTCTATGCAGTTTTCAAATTTAATGTTTGGTGTTCTCTTTAAGCTTTTTTCTGGTACACTTAAAAGCCAGACGAAGGCTGGCCGCGCAGTGGCTAGTAACAAATAAATGTTGGTCATTTTGAAGTTAGTGGAAACCTTTTCGTTTTCTTCGCGAAAATAGGCCGTTATGCTTAATATCATCGCATTTCACTTGACAATTGTACGTACTGTTATTATTGCTACTGTAACCATAGACAGAGATCTGTCCTTTTTGTGGCTTGCACACATACACACATATATGTGTGCATTATGTGCATGCATATGAATGTATATACCCACTTACATGCACACGAAAGCTGAAAAGTCATTATCTGCATATAAGGTGTGACAATTTAAATCTCGGGAATGGTCACGTAGTGTATCACGTGATGTAATTACATTTACGTTGCGTGAATATTGTTATTTGAACATATCTAAACTTGTACGCAAATTCCAGACTGATGAAAGGAAATACTAATTACTTTGTAAGGTTTATCCTAATTCTATAACAGTTATTTTAAGTTTATGCTTCTTTCCTATCCATTCTAGCTTCGGCTTACAATTTGCTACCAGAATGTATTTTCAGAAACGCGGTTAATGCAAATGAGTAAGCATAGTATTTAAGTCGATGTTTTCACTGACTTTATTAGACAAGAGTATAAACAATTCTTATTGCAGTTGTGTTTACTTGCTTATTCGAAACACAATCTTTTGAGTTATTGGTGTATCGTTTTGAGAAATTGTGTGAACCACCTGGTGTAAAATTCATAATTTGTTTTTCGGAAATCTTTGGAACACTCAAAGGTGGGGTAAGTAATAATATTTAATTTAGAGAATTTGGTTGATAATAGTTTTACTTAAGTTTCGAAGAAATTAAGTGAAATTCCATTACCTACTGATCCGTCTGTCCGACTGCCATTGAGCAGGTCGGATTCCGGGCCGTAGGTTTTTCTGCGAATTACTTGGGCGCTGGATTTTTGTTTTCTTTGCGATGGAGAAGCTTACTGAGGCAGTTTCTGCGCAAATTACTGAACTTGAACAGATCAAAGAACAAAATGGATTTACTGACACTGAGGAGAAATTATTCAAATTTCTACTTAACATTCATGATATGATTAAAGCCTTGAGCATTGATTTTTCACATGCTAATTTTCGTGTTAATGAAACTGCTGTTTCAGATACCAGAAACTCAGATAATTTATCTTTCAGTGAAAATGCACGGGCTCGTAGCCCAATTACATTAAATAATGATCATGCTCCTGAAACTCCATTGGATCAAGACACTAGTTCAGACGAGGTGTTTAGGACTAAACGTCGAGGAGATCAAACAGTGCGCACTCGCACAACTAAGAATGCACTTAAAAAAGTCAAGTTATCAACTCATGTGGAACTAAATTCGAATCAATCTCAGAATATTACTTCTGAAGATAAAAATATTCATAACACAACCACTGATGTACATAAAATGAATAACATCGAGGAAGACATTATGGACACTTCCAACTTAAATGATGTCAATGACAAAACACCAAATGTATCTGAAAATTCAGGGAAAACCCCTAAACTACCACCGATTACACTTAAACCCACCACCATGAAATGGTCGGAAATTTGCACTGAATTTCATGCTAGGAAATTAAAATTCTTTGGACAAAGAATTAATGGAAAGATTAAAGTTACTGCTTTTGATGCAGATAATTATAGAAGTATCGTCAAAGTCTTGAGAGAATTTAATATAGAACATCACTCTTTTATTCTTCCTCAAGACAGGAATATTAAGGCAGTGATAAAAGGACTTAATGAAGATACTGAAATTGATGAAATAAAAACAAGACTTGAAGAGTTAGGTTATGTCATTGAGCATATAAAGCAAATGACTAAAAGAAGGAATGGTGAGGTTTTTCCCCTCCCTATATTCATAGTAACACTGCCTAAGACAGTGCAGTCAAAGAAAATTTACAATGAAAAATTCCTCTGTGATCTTTGTGTCAAAATTCAAGAGTATAAAGGACGCCAAGGTCCATTACAATGCTTCCGATGTCAGGGGTTTAATCACACCCAATTAGGGTGTAATTATTCCCCTAAATGTGTCAAGTGTGGCGAATCACATTTTTTTAATGACTGCCCAGTCAAAAATGATAAGGACTTCACTCCTGTTTGTGTAAATTGCGGAAATTCTCACACGGCCTCGTTTCGAGGGTGTGAGAAATTTCCAAAACCTAAAACCGATCAGCCAAAAACATTCAGCAACCGGGTGGTCGAGAACAAATCATATGCTAAAGCCCTGTCAACTGGCATATATTCTGATACATTAAGCGAAGCTAAAAAGGTTTTTGCCGATTTAGCGGAGCTCGTCTCGGTGATTAAAACTGCTGGGTTTCAGTTGACTCAGCAAATGCAGCAAATCAACAAGTGTCAAGAAAACACCAAGACAGAATTAAATAATGGGTCCAAATCTTAAACGCCCCCCTACCAAATTCGTAGTTTGGAATGCGCGTAGCATTCAAGATAAAATTGCTGAATTTCATAACTTCTTAAGCTGCTATGATATTGACATAGCGTGTGTAACGGAAACTTTTGCTACGCCAGGCACAAATATTAACATCTCTGGCTATAGATGTTATCGTTGTGACAGGTTGACACACCGCGGCGGAGGTGCTGCAATTTATGTAAAAGCCACTCTTCAATCCTGCCAAATCTCTACGATACGTAGGAATGGACACGAAATTGTCACTGCTTCTGTCTACCTTCCCGTTTACGGAATTATTTACTTCTCTTGCATGTATCTTCCACCATCCAACATCTTAGATCCTATGATACTTTTAGACCTATTACCTGCTAATAAACCAGTAATTTTAGCTGGGGACTTAAATTCAAAAAATCAAGAATGGAACTGTCGACGCACCAATAATAATGGTAAAAAACTGCTTGAATTTATATTAAATCATCCTATCTACTTCTATGCTCCAACTGACTTCACCTATCTTCCCTCAAACCCACGCAAAGGAGATATTTTGGATATTGTACTTACAACCATACCGATTCCTATGTGCTTAGAAGTTAAAGTTGACTTGACATCTGATCACGTTCCGGTTATTGGCACTCTTGGAATCTCCAAAACTGAAAAACCCTGCTTAAAAAAGATTACTAATTGGATCAAATTTACTGAAATTCTATACAATTACAACCCGCCCTTCCTTCCCTTGAAGAATAACACCGACATTGATAGAGCTATCAACATGCTCACAGATACTATTATGCATGCGTATGATAATGCAACGCATAGCGTCCCGGCGGATAGATTTACTGGAAAATTACCAACAAGCATTCGAGAAAAAATGAAAACCAGAAATAAACTACGAAAACGATGGAATTTATCATGGGACCCTGGATTAAAAAGACAACTTAATAAACTTAATCGTGAAATTAAAAAGGAAATTGCAGATCATCGCAAGGAAATCTGGGATGAAAAAATACTTAATTTCAACGCGCCTGACAACTCCTTCTGGAATTTTACTAAGCGCCTGAAAAATAAACCTACGATAAATAAACCCATTTATGGGGAACAAAGAATTGCTCTCACTAACTTAGAAAAAGCTGAGGTCCATGCTGATCATCTCGAAATTCAGTTTTCGCCTAATGAGTCACCAAATGACCCAGAATTCACTAATTATGTCAACCATTATATCTCTGACTGGATTAATGCACCTGCAGTACATAGATGCCCTAAATTTGCAACACCTCAAGAAGTTATTTATATTATCAAGAAGCTCAAGAATCAAAAAGCCCCAGGGCACGACAAGCTTACAAACATTGCAATCAAACATCTCCCTACTAATGTTCTATGCAGATTTGTAAATATCATAAACGCATGCCTTACAAATTTATATTTTCCCGTTTGCTGGAAAAAAGCCAAAATTATCCTGATTCCTAAACCTGGCAAAGATCATATGAAGCCAGAAGGTTACCGACCTATCAGCCTTTTGCCTGGTCTAGGCAAAATTTACGAGCGAATTATTATGAACAGACTTCAAACTTATTTCGATCTTTTACCCAAGGAACAATTTGGATTTCAGAAAAACCTTTCAACTGTTAAACAGCTCGTTCGGCTAACTGAATTTATTGGAAATGCTCTGCATAACAAATCTTGTGTAGCCTTACTCATGCTAGACGTGGCGAAAGCCTTCGACCGCGTCTGGCATGAGGGGCTCATCTACAAGCTTATCTCCTTAAACATTGAACCGGAAATGATCAAGTTACTATACTCCTTTCTTACAAATAGAAAATTTTTTGTTTCCATAGAAAATGAACACTCAAGTCTCAGGAATATTAAAGCTTCTGTTCCACAAGGTTCTATTTTAGGACCCCTTCTTTATCTCTTTTATGTGTCAGATTTTCCGCCCCTGGATCTGATTAGCGGCTGCTTTATCGGCTGCTATGCGGACGATACTGCAGTGGCTGTCAGATCCATTAGGGCTGAACATGCAGTATTAAAACTTCAAAAATTTATGCCTTCCATTGAATCGTGGTGCACCAAGTGGCGTATTGCTATTAATGCATCAAAGTCTCAACTTTTACTCATCCGGAGAAGATATGCACGCAAAGGATTCTATGGTGAATTGAAATTATTTAATGAAAAAATACCACTTGTCACCAAAGCCAAGTACCTTGGTATCGTGCTGAACACCTCCTTTAAGTGGAATGATCATATTGCAAAAATTAAACAGAAGACCATAGGAGTAATTAACAGCCTCACTCCCTTACTTGGAAAATATTCAAGACTAGACCTTTATAAAAAACGTCACATATACACTGCTATTATTCGTCCAATTATGACATACGCTTCACCCGCATGGGCAGCCTATAAGGCAAAGGATATTAAAATTCTTCAAATTATTCAAAATAGATTCTTAAGATTAATTACCGGAGTTCACTTTTATGTTTCTAACGATATGCTACATAAGGATCTACAAATTGAAACTATGGAAAAATATCTGCACAAATTGAACAAAAATTTCTTCGATAAAGCCATAAATTGTGACCGACTGAAGCACTTCAACACGTTTGATTACATCATCCTTGAAGAGGACGTTGACCTTCGTGCACTTGCAGCATTCCTCACGCGGAGTGCTAACTTCCCCACGTAATAAAAATTCATGACTGGTTTCCGTTCACACAATGTTTAATATCCTGTACATGTTTGGTGCCTACCTTACTTATACTTTTCAATTTACATTAACTGTTTTGTAACTCATGATACTGTATCGTATTTAAACTTGTATATTTTATATTTATTATGCATTGTATATCTTTTCAGTCGTCTTGTATTTGCCACTTGTGGCTTCCCTTTTGACCTTTACTCTTTTATTTTTTATTTGTCTGGACTTTCAACGTCTTGTGGCCTTTTTAGGCAAATTTTGTAATTGAGCCGGTAAAGTTGCATTATTTGCAATAATTCGGCTATAAAATCACTGACTGACTGACTGACTGACTTTATTAGAGAGCCAGAGTTCCTGACTAGCGCGCGTTTGTCTTTGGCTACATCTCTCTAAACTATTGCTACGCTCGGCCATACTTTAGGCCCTTGTTTGGCTTCCCCGACTTAATAAAGATTTAAGGGCCAACTACTTAGAATCTTGATAGCTTCGGGTATACATTTCAGTTAGCTTTAGTTAAGCTAGTTAAGTTTAACTTCATATTAATTTAAGTTCAATCCCAAGTGGAGGCTTTGCTATACGCTCCGAATTAGGAGCTGATTGTATCATATTTATTTTGAAAAATAAAGGGTAGTTAACCCTTCTTGAGTCTTATGTCTCTGTTCACACACTGTAGCGATTATTCGCTTACCAGTGTTTGGGGTTTTCAAGAATAGCACTGTGAAATAAGAAGGTGAATTCCCACAACTTATTGGGAAGCTAATAGATATTTGCGTGACCCTTTCGCGTGAACCTTGGATGAATGGAATTTAGAATAGAATATTAACGTCAAATTTGTAATACAAATTGGAAAGCGCGGGGCGGAATTTTAGAATTGTTGAAAGAGGCAATGCGGTAGAAATGTCATAAAAGGAGTCCAGTTTGTCTGAAATCAGTAAGAGATTCAGAAGCAAATGAGAACATGCACCTGATGACTCCAAGAACAACAATGGTGGAAGAAAATAGAATGAGAGATGCGATAGATGTTTGAGAGAATTTACAATAAGAAATAACAAATTTCATTAAATTAAAAATAAAACTTGTAGAGGTTAGGTTATTCAATTATGGCAAAGCACACGATGGCTATCTGCCTAAGGGGAGGGATGCCTTCGTGGAGGACTTTCTAAGGGAAACTGGCTCGTATACACGTTGCACATGGGGAAAACCACGAAAACGCCCATGCAGCCAGCCCGTTCGCGGGATTCGAACCTCGGACCGAACTACCAGTGTTCAGCGTCTTTACCGCTCGGCCGCTAAAGCTTGTAGAGAAGGGAGATTATAGGCACGAGAAATCTTTGAAAATACATGGTGACTTTGGTCGGTAATAAGGTAACCTTCGAATAAACGGCTAGATGCGCTAACTGTATAAGGTATATCTCCCACGCTCTTAGCGTGCCTTCGTGGTGTAATGGTCAGCACACTGAGCCGGTATTTCAGAGGTCCGTGGTTCGATCCCCGGCGAAGGCAATGCATATTTTTCATGTCTCCTGCTTGTAAATAACCTAATGTCTCTACAACTGTCATAAGAATGTTCAAGATTCGCTGCAAGTATTAGCGGAAGAAATATCTTTATTCTTTATAAAATTTGTTTTGTTGTTGTTGTCTTGGCTGGGAATTTCATGGAAGAATGGCTGCCAGAGCCCCAAGGTTGTTAGACTTCTACTTCCACCTGAATTTTGAGAAAGAGCACCCCGGAGGCTAGTCCGAGGGTCTTCTACCCCTCTCCCCTTCCACCAAACCACACGACAGGACTTGCAGCTCGCCATATATTTAGAGTGCCCCCCATGCCACAAAAACACTATACAAACATCCGTGCCTCCTCTAGGATTCGAAACCGGGCCCTTCGGTACCGCAATAAGCTCCCCTAACCACTATACCGTCTGGAGGTTATTTGTTTCGTTAAGAGCAACTATTATGCTTTGCTATTCGCAATATGTCACGTATATAGATCATCCTAAGGCTTATAAGCTAGTAAAATGCAGCTTTAAAAAGTTGTTCGGATCATCAATTTAATTGTTGCATGATTTCGTCGGAAGCTTGTGATGGGTGACATTGGCCAACAAGCGCCTAGACCTTTGATTCACCTAATATACCAACACATGTATATGACTTTCACTCTCCTTGCCAACAGGAATGCTATTCTAAGTTGTGTAAAACAGACTGGAAAGTCAGGACGAGTAAAAATTATTTAAGAATATCTAGGTGCCAAATAACATTTTTAGCTTTCAGGTTTGAGAACTAAAACTTACTTACACAGAAATCGCATAACTTTGAAATAGTGCCAGGCGATGGGAAAGTCAAATGTCACTACGCAGTTGCAGATATTCTTGGACGTTTCAGCTTGTAGCTATGATTAGCTTCAACACTTATGTACGCAGTCGGAAATGAAAATGCTCTTAGATACACTTTGAAAATTACACATCGAGTGCTACACTTTTCTGAGTCACTCATAATTGCAAAAAATTGCATTTAATTATAATCTTTAGGGCTGAAGATACGTCACAACACCAACTATCTGGATTTAGTACATCTGGAAATTCTTACTCTTCTTTTGCAGATCGAGTAAAATCGAACTTGCGGTTATTTATGCTTTTTATTTTTTCCTTCGAATTAAATATTATAAATATATATTATGATACTATGTAACAGATATTAAATAAATGAAATGAATACAATCGCTTTAATTTACGTTATTAATAAATCTGATGTATACTGAAATATAATTCATGAAACAAGAAAAAGTTCTTCGTTTGATTTTTAGCCCAGTAAAAATAAAAACAAGAGTTTTAGGCCTACGTAAATAAAAATTAATGTCATTAATTAGGCTTGGAAAAAAAACTGCATTGTGTATTTAGACAAATATGAACTAATTTCATTGTTTAGTTTTACTGAATAGTGTGATCTGCATTTTATTTTATGAAAAACAATTCTTTTTTTATTTTTAAATAGCTGATGTAAAGTAAAATTTAAAAAAAAAATCTGAAAGGTTTCAGATTTTAAATTTCGTCCAAAGGGGCGTTTTTTAACGTTTTTGTGTGTTACCTTTATTTATTAAACATCATGTTCTTCGCACTTAAACCATAAAATTCAGTTCAACAGCAATATCGCAAAATAATTTTAAAAAGAATCTATCTTTAGAATTTCCGATATACAGTTCCGCGCGCTTTATATAAAAAGGTTTTTTTCCCCGTTGCCATTGCTCGCTTTTAAATCGTTCGAGTTTGTTCATCAAAAATTCATTATGCTCGCTTTTAAATCGTTCGAGTTTGTTCATCAAAAATTCATTAAAGTTTTACAAAATCAGAAATAGATAATAAAGCAAATTCCAAATTCGGGCTTCCAAATGCGCATATTCGGGTGGAAACGTACGTTATTCAAAATTGGATGGCTCTGGGTACCGTTGTTTTATCCCGTTTGGGGAAATATACATACGTTTATGCAGATTCTTCATTATTTAATTTCTTTAAATAAAATACAGGGCTGCAATATTTTGTGGCAACAGGTTGAAACGTGATTCAGACTTTTAATGTTTCCGATGCAAAATCGCAAAACGAAAACAATAGTCTGTTAGAGACAAAGCCCCTTTCGGACTAAAAATAAATTTAAAAAATATAAATATAAATAAAATTCCCTAGCTTGCATTGTAATAAATATGTATTTGAACAGCACCGAGAAAATATACTCAGTTATCTGGAACTTTTCAAATATTCGGATACGCTGTTGTTCCAGTTAGCTCGGCTATTTGAATTATTTTACTATGCCGTTGCCTCAAAATAAGCTACACTATATCATCTAAACACAAACTTTGTATTCATTAAGGAGCTGTGTGTATGACAATGTTCCATAAAACAGACAAAGCACGAAAGAGACAAAGTTCTGCTAAACATCGCATCAACAAAATCAAAGAAATAACTCTTCGCATATTCACTAATTAATTGGAAGAACAATTGAAACACTTCGGACTCATATTAATACTGCTATATATGATTTAAAATTATGACAAAAAGGTGAGATAAAACTCTCTATTTCTTTGCTGTTTTCATCTAAATATATTTCTTAGATTGTTCTTCGATAATTTTACACTGCGCCAAATGAAAGAAATGCTGACCTTATAAGGTATATCTCCCACATTCTTAGTCTGCCTTCGTGGTGTAATGGTCAGCATGCTCGACGCGTAACCGAGAGATCCGTGGTTCGATTCCAGGCGAAGGCGCTGTTCATTTTTCATGTCCCCTGCTTCGTAATAGTCCGGCGAAGGCAATGCATATTTTTCATGGTTCCTGCTTCGTAATAGCCTAATGTCTCTACAGTGGCGCCCGAACTAAAAGGGTTGTGGATGATGACTCTCCACACCCAGGATTTGGCGACTAGGTCCCCTAAAACTCTAGTCGCCCTTTAAAAAGGGGAGTATATAAGGTATATCTCCCACACTCTTAGCGTGCCTTCGTGGTGTAATGGTCAGCACACTGAGCCGGTAATTCAGAGGTCCGTGGTTCGATCCCCAGCAAAGGCAATGCATATTTTTCATGGTTCCTGTTTCGTAATAGCCTAATGTCTCTACAACCTGATGTTTTTCAAAAATGCTCTATAAACTCATTTTCCATTAAACGATAGTTCGGGATTCGGGATTTTAGGATGATGAAGACAATACTTTACCTTCCAAAATAAAATGGCTACCCAAGAATTTTCATATAAAGAGCTAATAATATAACTTAATATTATTCTGATGGTAAAAAGAAAGTTATTTGGTGTTCAAATTAGATTAACTCTAAACAGAAAAGAAACAATTTTTCGCCCAAAACTGATTTTTCAAAAGATCTGCAGGTCAGTTGAGCCTGAAAACGTGAGCATTTCTTAATTTAATTTTTTTTCACCCAAAATTTTAATATTTTTATCCGCTTCTTCTATCGAAAAAATTTTAATATTTTTATTTACTAGTTTTTATTTTATTTGTTTTTCTACTTTTTTACTTCTTTGAAGTCACAGAAGTTAATTTAGTATTTGCTTTTTATTATACTAAAAAATTAATCGAATTGAACGTTTATTTTCTTATTCGTTGTTAAAGTGCCGTACTTAAAAATATTTTAAATTTAAACCGATACCGAGACACATTAATAAATCCAATTATGAATATAAATTATTACTAAGTTGTTATGTGAATAGCAGCAAAAGGGAAATAAAATGTATATCTATCGGTTGCATATAAAATTATTAATGACCTGCTGAAATTTGATAAATTTGAGCCACTTATTTTAAGTATTGAAATTTAAATCGCACTGGAACTTACGACCATTATTTATTTCCTTAAACACCCACCAAACATCTATATTAAATTAAAGGCACTGTCATAAGGCAAGAAACCTTTTAAGGATAAATAAATATCGTCATAGTAAAACAAGCTATTTTAATGAAACACGATGCAAGAATTCATAGTTAATTTCAAATATCCATAGCCATTTATAATAGCATATTATTAAAGTGCCAAACATGTAAATAATCTAAATTATTAAAAATTAGTTTGCGTATTAATTAAAAATATTTTCACAAAACAAATAATCTCCAGACACTTTATTCTAAAGATCTTAATATAATGTGTTGCAAAAATAATTTTTTAAATCATTAAAATTCGCTATTCACAATTTATGTGCTTTCATTAAAATTATTCTTCAAGAAAGAAAAATTTCTGTGCAACTTCTATCATTCAAAATAATGATGCATTTACATTATTTACCGAACGTTTTCTGGATACGCAACTTCATATCATGATGCTACAGACGTAAATTTGCACACCTGTGTAAATCTAGCGTGCGCTGAAATGCGTACAGTATCCGGCAAATACTCGTAAATTCTGTCGTAAAGTAAAAATAATTTGTAGAATGACGGAAGTTGTGAAGTTCCTTTTCAAAAATATAGAATATTTGTTGCAAAGTAGTAAATCAATGTAGGCAGCTCACAATTACAATAAAACTACATAGGTCTCAAAATTGGCTTGAAAGTAAAAATTCAAATTAGCAAAACTCCTCGGTAATTTCAGTCAATGAAGATAGAATGCACTACAGTAAATGTTGAAAGAAAAGTAACCCCCTTTTTTAAAATAAATATCTTCGATTAATTAACGTAATTTTTTAATGATTAGTTAGCGGATCTAAAAGTTTAATGAATTAGTTTGAGACTCTAAAGATATTTTTTTTTTGTATATGAAAGTTAATTAAAGTAACCTGTCGTTAACAGAAGGTCATCGATTCGGCTCATTATGGACAATCACGCTTAAAATCTCACCCGAATCATGAATTTTATTAATGTAAGAATGGTGCGCCAATTAAGCATTTTAATTAATAAATGTAATAATAACAATGAAAATGTTTTTAATTAAGATATTGACAACCGTTTACTTGTTTGGAAAAAGTATTATTATAATGAGGGTTGAAAATTCAGCAAAAATGTAATACGTCAATTATTTGAGGGGAATTGATAAAAATGTATCAATAATTTTACGAGGAAAAAAACCAACATTCTTTTTATCTTGCTTTGTTTATTTAAAACAGGAAGCAAAGAAAACTAGTATATTATTGCTTTCAGCTAGTGATAAAGTCATGTCCAGCACAGATAAGAGCTGTTGTTGCCAATCGACAGTATATAAAAATTCGTTGATATTATAAAAGTGCTTCTTTCAAGATAGTGCTAAGTTAATCATTTAAAAAGATATTTTTTTTTTTGATTTTAAACTGATACGAAAATTTAAAAACCTAATAGAAGTGCTATTCATTTAGAGGTCAAACAGCAAAAATCTACTCAAATATTTGCAAATTTTCACATATTACTAAATATTTACTAAATATTTGCAAATTTTCACAGGACTAGTTTCGATGGTTTTACCGAAGCATCAACTTCAGCTGCCAAAGTGCAAAAATTTAGAAGTCAAACAACAAATTAATTTGACTTCTAAATTAATATTTATTCGGCGTGCTATTTTAGCTCAATTAATAGAAGTACTGTTTAAAATTAGATTTTACGTTATGTATTTTAAATTCTCTATATATGTATAAATATGCATATGCATGTATACTCATATGTAATCAAGAGATAAAATTAAATCAAAATTAAATTATGAAAGGCAGGCTACTCACTAAAAGGAAATACCCAAAATAAAAAAAATAAATAAAATAAAAACATAAATATTTCAAAACACAAAAAGAATTCAAAATTGTTTTTTTAAAAAATTATAAAATATAATACAAATAAAATTGTAAAAAAAAACTGTTGAAATTTTCTTGGTTTTTTTTTCAAGGAGCAGCCGAAGAATTTTCAACACAGGCAGTGTTTTAAAATTAAATCTAGATGATTGTTAATATAAAATACCAATAAAGATATTTTTAAAAAATGCCAGTATAGGAAATTTATTTAAAATAATTAAATGTTTTAAATGTGCAACAAATTAATTTTTTTTAATTTTAATTTATAATCATCAAGGTAAAACTTGTTCCGACGCGACCACAGAAATTTAAAAAGCAAAATTCTTGACTAAGGAACTAAGAAAACTCATTGGTTACTTCAAAATTAATATGCAAAAATTTTCAAAATCAATCAATAAATTAAATTTTCGAGTAAGAAAGTGGAACAGCCACTGGGTAAATAAATCGAAAGCAAGTAAGCAGAAAGAATACATATATACAAAGACAATCAACTTAATTTCCATTACGAAAAAATAATAGAAACGTGCTAAATAAATATTAAAAGCAATGTACTTTAATATGCACGACTTTAATATGTATCACCTTAATTTGAAATTTCTCAAATCTTCTTTATACACACCCATATACCTATGACTATAACTCTCTCTCTCTAAAGAGAGAAAGATAGAAAGAGAACAATGTATTTTACCGCTTATTATAAAATAATATATCTGTGACATTACACAAAAACAATGTATAAGAGATGTATCGAATATAGCATTGCAGTGAACGTGTTTAATATAATGGAGATACTTTCATTAAAAAATAAAAATTACATAATATTAGAGATAATGTCAATGAAGTATTTACATTACTATATGTCCTTCCCCCTCCCGAGAAAAAAAAGTTTGTTTCGCTGACGAACTATATAATTTCGTTTACGGTAGACCAACACAAAAGAACACCTTTTAATTAGTTATGATTTTAGAATAAAAGAATAGGTTTTAGAGCAGGAATTCATTTTTTTAATTCCTTGAGGATACCTGTTTTCATATCATCATTCAATTTAAAGTAGAATGGAAAAATAAACAAATGCACGTCGGTTTAAAAGAGTAACAGAATTTTCTTTGTGTTCTGCTCTTAAATAAATAAATTTTAAAAAATGATATATTTATTTTCTTGAGATATTATTGAAAATTAACTTTACCTCATTTTTTCTATTATTCTTTACCTTTATTATGAGAATCAATTTTATAAAATAATATAGCATTTGATATTACATTTATTAAATAAAAGATTTTGTGACTGTAATTCTAATTTAAATTCTTCATTTCATAAAAAATACAGATCGGCTCAAAGAAAACGCTTCAGTACATTTTTAATTAAGAACAATACTCTTAAATATGTTTTGAAATAAATCTGTTCAAAGATTACTCATAAATAAAATTTGATGAATTTAAAGAATTCTCAAAATATATATAAATAAATGAATAACTAAAATGAAATTAATTGTATCGTTTTAGTACCGTTTAGATCTTAAGAAATTAATTCAATTTTAATTAGGTAAAATTAATGATTTTAACGCTCGCAAGAAAGAATATGTGATTGAAAGCAAAATATGTATTTTAACTTAAGTGATGTTAGACAGTCCTGGCATATTTAATAGAAATATCGGGCCAATTTTTTATAACAATATTCAATTCATCTATAATCTCCTAAATTTATACCTTATTTTACGTATCATTATTTATAAAACTGAGTAACTCCTAAACACGAAATGTAAGGATTTGGCAATATTTTCAGATAATATCGCTAACTTTCCACAAGATATAGCATGTAAAAGTATAAGCGCAATAACATCTGTTGAAAAGTATCATAAAAATTAGCAGAAATCAAGATTGATAAATGTAATTTCATTAAAAAATAAAATTATAAAATTTTGTAATTACTATAGATGTGGGCAGCAGATCTGTCGAAGAGAATTCAAATATTTTAAAATTTGTTCAAACAAGAAAATCTATAAATACTGAAGTTGTATCAAAAAAAAGAAAATACTTAAATTACTCATATATAAATGAACGTTATTTTCTAATTATAATCAACTTTAGCTGAAAACACTATGTTGTGTATCTCAATATCTAAAGCGTTACTTATGATTTAAAATTAAACTTATATTAACATCAAATTTTCTGCAAACTTTCAGGTTTACGCAAAACATTTCATTCGATAAATATTTATAAGGAAAATAACTTTCAGAGCAGAAATAAATGCAATTAATTCCTCCAGAAAAGGAAAATAAGTAAAAATTATTAATTTGAAGAAAAAAAAGTTTGAACATAAAAAATTGCGGGAAGAAAAACATATTGGCAAACAATGAATTAATTACATATACATTCATAACAAAATCTAGAAGAAAAAGTAGTATTTAAATCAGTTTATTTATGAAAATAAGGTAATTGAATATTCTATTTTTCTTTTTTGGTTGGAACAGCTCATAAGTGCTGCGTTGTGAAAAATATTGTTTTACATATATTGCCTCTATTTTCGCTAAAGTAAAATACCGTTAAAGACATTAAAATCATTGCATTAAAAACTAATAATTTTCAAATAAAAAGGATATTAGCAGTCACTTAAAAAATTTTAAATAGCAAATAGTTACCAAAACAAAAAATTCAATTTTTAATCTTTTCTTTGATAAGCTATCGCAATTAGAACTTTAACAGAACGTCCTACAAGTATATTCTGCAAGAGATAATTTCAGAAAAGTTAATTTTCCCCCCGCGCATCTCAACATTAAAAATGTATATCAGTGTTAAAACGTTGCGCTTGTTACGCTTAAAAATACGCTTAATTACTTGAATAAAGTATGAGATATTTACAATTATACTTGCAAATGATTTAATACGTATAACAAATAAACCTCAAAACAGGAAATACACAATAAAGAATTGTTTAATCAAATATTCTAGACTTACTCTAAATCACTTAGCTGTCGAAATGATATAAAGAAGTTTCATTAGAAGTATTGAGTTGTTTTGATTCCGGTATTGAGGCATATAATGAAAAACAGATTTCCGCCTTACTCCATGGAATATTTATGATCTAACATAAATGCTTTTAAAACGCGAAGGTTTTTCGATTGGTAGTAATAATTGAATGACTTTTTAACGGTACTTTACTTTGCAGACCTATTGCTTTCTTCTATTTTTTAAAAATAAATCATTCGAATTACCTTTCAAGTGACGGACGCATCCTCAATATCGGTGTTAATCCAAACTTCGGGCACATATTTTAATAGGCAATTATTTTGTTCTATGCATATAATAATAAATAAAATTTCACGCAACTCCACTAGTCTGCGATAAATAAACAAAGCAGCACGGCTACTTTTTTTTTTAACCCATAACTAAAATTTTATTCGCCGAAATATTCTGTAACTACTCCTTGCAGAACTGTGACACGGTAGGAGCTTTCTAATGCTCCTGGTGCTGTATTTATACTTTGGCAAAGAGCAAATCTCCAAGCTGAACCTCCAACCGATAACTCTGCCTGCTTGTAGACGAGAGTATTCTGTGTGACGTCATGCGATATCCGTTACCTCAGCAACTGCAACCCTGTGTTGTAATGACGTCACTCTCCATGACATCATCTTGGTAGCAAGCTGTGTTCAAGACGCAAGATTTGGCCGATTATCGCAATGCTTTTGTTAGATTGTGTGGTAAAGCATAAGAGATGCTCCAAGAGAAAGATTCTTAGTTTATTTTGGGATACGTCTACGTTGTTATTACAGCAGCTGCTGCGTTTACGACCGATTACCCTCTTAAAGTAGCTTGCTCTGCGTACACTGTTGCAAAATATTCTTTTTGTAGACACTGTATTAAGAAAATATGGTGATGAAACTTAGAAAATCTGTTTTCCGCTTACAAATTACAAACGAAAAAAAAAAATTGCCATTCTTAAGTTTTTCAACAAATAATGACTACCATTTATACGCACATTCTCTAACGAGTTGGCGCATTTTTGAAAACGAGGTATGTCCTTCAATACATTAAGAGGTCATATGAAACTCTTATTATCTCTTGAGAATTAAGATGGCCGTTGCTTATTTGAAAAATGCAGCTTTCGAACTTGTAATTGGACCCATATGTCTTTATATTAGTACATAAATTAATAAACAAATTATCTGTAGCTGAGATATATGATATATAGCGTTAGCAGAGGTATATGTTATATAGTTAACATAGCTAATTTTTAGCCTAAATAGACTGTTAGGCCGAAAGGGTCAGAAATCTCAAACATGCATTTTGCGTCGAATCACTTTAAAAAGGTACCAATCATTTTTCAAATTGTTGCTACCAAATATTGTCATCCTGTATTATATTTAATGAAATTAAATAATGAAGAATATGTATGAATGTATGCATATTTCTCGCATTATAAAAAAATAGACATCAAATTTTGAATAACGTAGTCCTCCACCCGAAAATGTGCACCTGGAAGCCCGAACTTTAAATTTCGAATTTGTTTTATTATGCATTTCATATTTTGTAAAACTTTAACGAATTTTTAATTAAAAAAATCAACAATCCCAAAGCGAGCAGTGGCAACACTGTAGGGAATAAAACATTTTTATCTCCAGCGCGCGAGACTGTCTATCAGAAATTCTAAAGATATGCTGTTTTTAAATATTTTTAGCACAATGTGATGTTAACTCAAATGCTCTCAAAACGCGTATGAGTCTGTAAAAAAAAAAAAAAAAACTCGTTTGGCGTTTGGGCGTAATATAAAATCTGAAAGTGCCCCCCTATTTTATTTATTATTTAATATATTTTTATCTCTTAACTAAAAAATTTCTCCGACTGAAAGGGACTGGGCAGAAAACTTAGTTTGGCCGATATTTGGTGTTTTCTTTTTCGTTTGCCATAAGTCATCATATACATTGCTATATTAGAAGTTGAAAGAATCACGTACAAATAAGTCACCTTCAACACTGAATCACGAGCCAGTTTCCCTTAGAAAGTCCTCCACGAAGGCATCCCTCCCTTTAGGCAGATAGCCCTCGTGTGCTTTGCCATAATTTAATAACCTATTCAACACTGAATGAGGAAAAAGAACAAGTAAGACAATATAATTACTTTTAATATTCCCAATCTCTATTTAGCTCGTTTAATTGTTAATTATATAAATATTTTACGCAATTTTAGGAAAATTGTGTTTTTTTTAATGCTAAATCATTTCTGCAGCTAAACTCGTAGAGACATTAGGTTATTTAGTAGCAGGAGACATGAAAAATATGCAATTCCTTCGCCGGGAATCGAACCACGGACCTCTGAAATACCGGCTCAGTGTGCTGACCATTACACCACGAAGGCACGCTAAGAATGTGGGAGATATACCTTATAAACTAACAAATAAAACAGCATTAAAAATGAATTTCTTTTTAATAGTAAATAAACAAACTAAATTCCAGCGCTTTTAATGAATGAGTTTTGTTTTGTTGTGAATCCAATGTTTTAGATCGTTTCTAAACTTAAAGAGATATAATGGTTGGGTTAATTGATTACGGCAAAGCAACTCGAGCGCTGTCTACATATGGGGGGGCGGGATGTCGTGGAAGACGTTTTAAAGGAAACTGGTTCGTATCCACGTTACGGCATGGGAAAAAACACGAAAACCGATTATGCAGCCAACATCAACCGATTCAGGATTCGATCCCAGGTCGAACTACCAATTGTTCAGTCCACCAGCTCGGCCGTTGGTGGGCCAAAGTGATATCAACTCTGGCACTTTTTCTGTTCGTGACATTCCTAAAGTCCCACTTGCCCTCTGGATGGTGCCAAATCAATAGCTGTTTGCTTTTTAAGTATTCGAGAGAATCTTATGTCAGCTTACAACACAGAGCTATCAATTATATCGAAGGCTAAACTTAGGTTGAATATCAAGAATTACTGGAATAAGTTGAGTCGCAAGCCACGTAGAGAGGCTGTAGTTAATTTTAGACTGCGTACAGAACAAAACTGCTTAGCCGAACATCTTAGCAGAATATGCATACTAACTGATATCCTATTTGTAAAACAGACACTGCGAATAAGCAGCACCTACTCGTCTGTCTGGACGTTGACCCTAAGTGACAACATAGGGGTGATGTTCTCCAGCTGTATTGGACGGTCAGGGATCTTAAATCTTGAGCGAACTGTTGTTTCGCCTCTAATCACTGAGAATTTTTAGTCCAAAGGGATTTAGTCCCGAAGGACTATTACTTTCGTTTTGCGATTTTGCGTCGATTCACTCTGAATGCCCGCTTCACTTTTCAAATTGTTGCCACTAAATGTTATCGCTCTGCATTAAATTTTAAAAAATGAAAAATCTGCATAAATGTATGCATGTTTCTCGCATTGTGATAAAACCTAGAGCCATCGAATTTTGAATGACGTAATCCTACTGCGAATATGGGCATCTGGAAGCCCTCATTTTGAATTTGAAATTTGCTTTATTATCGATTTTATGTTTTGTAACATTTCAACGAATTTCTGATTAACAAACTAAATGATTTCAAAGCGAGCAATGGCAACACTGTACGGAAAAAAAAAAAAACATTTTTATCTCCAGCGCACGAGACTTACGGAAATTCTAAAGATATGTTCATTTTAAAATGATTTTGCGATATTGATTTTGAACTGAATTTTATGGTTTGAGTACGTAGTACATGATATTTAATAAAAAAAAGGTAGCACACGAAACGTTAAAAAAACGCGCCTTTGGACGTAATTTAAAATCTGAAATCTTTCAGATTATTTTTTTATTATTGGTATTATAAAGACTTGAGTTCTACTGCTGTAATTCTTAAGTATTTTTAACATTTTCGTAATGTACAGGCGAGTGGCCTGATATAAATGGACTGATTTCCGAATAAAGCCGTAAGAAATAATAACAACAAATCTTTGGTATACAGTTTAAGCTCGGGGGGGGGGAGAACAGAAGAACAAAAATACCAACGTAAATCCATGTTGCAGTTAAATAAAAACCTACTTGAAAGGCATAATCCTTCATAATTTCTTGAACTGTTCAGTTTTATAGAAATGATTCAATATGTTCCACAGGCATTCTAGAAAGGTTCATTTGCAAAAATAAGTTTAACATTCACTTTGTGCAGATTTCGCTACACAATACCATATTTATTTGTTCATCGATGGGCTGAATGGAAAAGGCCGCTATAGACTTGACACTTCGTCTTCTTTAAATCCCAACAACTTGGCTGGTTGCATGAACAAAATTTCACCAAGTACAATATAAATAATACGAAACCCGTGTTCCTTAGAACATCCTCCACAGAGGTATACCTCCAGCGCATGAGTGTAATTAATTAATAATTTATTTATTTGCGGTGTGCATTTATTATTCTTGAACTTATGTTAACTTGAACCATATCAGCGGTAAGATACTTGTTTCAAGTAAAAGAATGCGAAAGGAAGCAAAATTTAAACAATAAATTAAAATATTTAAGACATCAGATTTTAAGATTTGCTCCAATTATTAAATCTTGTGACATAACCCTGCTGTGAAAATCTGTACACAAAAGACAAGCACATAAATCTTCGAAAAATGAAGTTTGGAATTCTTTGTTTACAGCTGAATCTTAAAACTTAACAATTTCCTCTTATTTAAAAGAATTAAATGAAAACTTCAAAAGTCAAAATCCAAACTTAAAGAAGCGTTTTGGGCTCGGATTTATGATCAAAGTATAATTAAAGCGAAGCTTGTTGCTTAGTCAACATTTATACATTCATATTTAACAATTTCAAGCGTGACTTTATGATTTTTATATAAACATTTCCCTTTTTTATAAATATTTTTCACAAGTTATTTCAATAAAAACGTACTTCACAATGTTAAACAAAATGAAAGGATTTCAAAAATTTATTTTTATTTAGCTTGGTATCGTTAATATATTCACCTTCCATTTCTATAAAGAAAAATTATTTAAATTTACCATTATATTTAAATATTTTTAATAATTAAACTGAATGGTATATTAAATGTACACTGGCACAAAGAAAGCGGGGTAGAATTCTTTCATTCTATTAGGCAGATTGATGAATTTTTACTTGCGTTTATCATATCTTCAAAGCGTGATTTACGATATGTATTAGATTCATATACAGCAGTTTTGTAACGTAGGTGTTTTGACACAAAATCGGACATTTCTGAAATGACATACGGATTTTTTCCCACGTATGTCGAAGCCAAACTGCCAAGTTTCGTAAAAAATCGCACGAGTTGTTTTTAAAAAATTAGCTCTTAAAATTTTAGCTTTTCAGTGTAAATTGAATTTGGTATACACTTATCAGTCTCTCTTTTTTATTAAACTTACTTGATTCCGTCTTTCACAATTCTAAATTTAGGTTCAATACAAATAAAATTCACAAATATCTAGTCATAACGAAATTTTTCGCCAAAAAAAGTTCTTAATAAAATTAAAAAAAA
>KK114976.1:64335-81173 GCA_000611955.2 Stegodyphus mimosarum | reverse complement strand
ACGACGCTGGGAGTTAAATTAAACTCTCTGCATATCTGGACCTTCGATTGGTCTGCCTTTAGCCTCCCCACAATTCGCCACCTCATTCCGTCATTTAAACGTTAGTGGTTACTCATTTTTACTGCTCCGATGTGAATTTAACCGATTGCTATAATATAACACCAAGAAATTCGCCGAAGTGTGCTAACGGACGCAATTCGTCTTACCCTCCACGCGCATTATAAAGCCTGTTTTTCTGCAGATTCCACGTACACACATGTGTATGCTTACGTATTTACAGTACAAGATTTGCATTTTTATCTAGAAGCAGCGGTTTTTCCTTCCGTTCAGTTCTTTGCATGCAATTCGATAAAATGTGCAAATTTTCTTAATTTATTTCACCAGTGTATATTATAATACACCTAACTGATAATTTTTATAAATTTCCACAGCATTATCTTTTATCTATTTATTTATTTGGGCGGACACGTAAAACAGATATATAACAGATATACACTCACGTTTGTGAAAATTGCAACACCATGAAGGACTTACGCGAGTGAGCTGAAATTTTCAGGAAATGCAAAGTAGCGCATGATATGCAAATGATTAGAATTGCAAATCCGTAGCGCATGCGTATGCTGAGCAGCGCCCTCTGAACGGCTGATGGATCCGAATAAATAGACGGCTGTAGCGAGGCGTGTATGGTTATCGGTGGTTATCTGCTAGTGGTAAACGTTAACTCAATCTGTACTTATGCCTCGTCGACGAAAGAGAGCGAGATTTGAACAACTTACAGAGTTTGAACGAGGGAGAATCATCGGCCTTCGTGAAGCTGGATTGTCGTATCGTGCAGTAGCCTCTCGTGTGCAGCGTAACAGCAGCACAGTGATGCGCGTTTGGAAGCAGTGGACGGACGAGTGTCGGACAACTCGGAAATCCGGGAGTGGACCCCGAAATGTGACGTCAGCTCGCGATGATAGACACCTGGTCCGCATGGCGCGGACGGACCGTACAGCTTCCTCTAGACAATTGGCAGCACTGTGGTCAATAGCTACAGGTGTTTCATTGTGTGCTTCATCAATTCGTAGACGTCTGCTGCAGTGTGGACTGCGCGCACGGACTCCTTTATACAGGATCCCCCTAACGCACGACCATCGCCGCCTGCGGCTACAATGGGCCAATCAGCATAGAGACTGGCGTGCTGATTGGCAGCATGTCGTGTTTTCTGACGAATCCCGCTTTAATTTGTGGTACCATGATGGCCGCATTCGTGTCAGACGCTATGCCGGTGAACGCCACCTTCCGGAGTGCATTATCGAACGCCACAGTGGACGAACACCCGGAGTTATGGTCTGGGGCGCCATAGCATATCATAGACGATCTCAATTGCTACGAATTGTGGGCAATCTGAACAGCAACCGGTATATCCGTGAAGTTCTACAGCCCGAAGCTGTTCCCTTCCTTCAAAGCTTGCCAGGCGCTGTATTTCAACAGGACAATGCCCGCCCTCATACTGCTCGGATTGTTAAATCCTTCTTTGCAGCGCAGCAGGTACAGCTTCTTCCTTGGCCTGCGTGTTCCCCGGATATGTCGCCAATTGAACATGTGTGGGATGTCATTGGTCGGCGTCTTGCTCGTGATCCTCGTCCTGTTGCGTCTGCAGACGAACTTTGGGTACGCGTACAAACGATATGGAATGCTCTTCCTCAGTCAGACATTCAAACTTTGTTTGACTCCATGCCACGTCGTGTAGCAGCACTTATTGCGGCGCGTGGTGGCCACACAAAATACTGATTCTGATCTCTTGTTCTTGTTTGTTTGCTTTGAACATTTAATCATTTATTTGTTATGAGCTATACGCGAGGTTGGCCTCTAACTAAATGGTGCATAGCAAGATTTACTAATACTCACGCGCTTGGATTTATTTCAATAAGCAATCACGTAAAAGCACTATGGCTTAGAATTTAAATACTAGCTGGTCAGGCGAACGTCGAATAGAGTGACCGTGATCTGAGGCTAAAAGCTCTCTCACACTGAGAGGTTTCTACCTCTGGTTTAAATAGAACTTGGTTCCACTTCAAATTAGCATAAGCTGAAAACGCGCGCTTCTTCTAACGGGAAGTTGAAAATGAGAAGAGATAGAAAGATTTAAATTAAAATAAAACTTTGTTAGTTTAACTAAAACCTTACAATGTGAGCCCAAGATTATGCCTGTCGTTGGCAACAACCTCGAGCACCTAACAGGTGACAGTGCGATTTGGCTGAGTTCCGCCCCCAATTTTGATGGAAAGCACCCAGGGGGGACGGGTTCGAGGGTCTCCCACTCCTCTCCTCTTCCACCAAACCACATGAGCGGACTTTCGGCTCGCCGCATGTTTAGGGTGCCGGGTGCCGCATGCCGCACGGACACTATACATTTACAAACATCCATGCTTTCTGCGGGATTCGAACCCGAGTCCTTCGGCACGGCAATCAGCGACGCTAACCACTATACCGGTTGGGCAGCAAAATTTGGTTACGTTGTCGCGGGAGATTAGGCGGCAGTGCCTTAACCGTATATGTGTTTAGGCTCAGAGGCCATTCCGTCCTTGTCAAGGGGAGTGTTAATCTTCTCTCCTTTCATATAACACGTAACGCTGTTAAGTGAATTAGCGCCGAAGTGTGGCTATGGTAAATAAATATAGAGAACTTTAAATAGCGCATTTATTTTATCGTGATTTATGCGCTATCGACGAAGTAGATTTAATTCAAAATTCGCTAACAAATAATTCAATACGTTTAAATGAAATGCAGGAAAGTTGCGTATTATGCAATATTCCGTACAACGAAGTCATGTGGTATAGACATCAGATTTTTTTTAATCCAATAAAAGGAAATGCAAATAAGTACTTATTGGTAATTCCTTTCTACTTCCAAATTACGCCGCGTTTTTTGCACGAAAACGCGGTTTTCTTAGTTTCCGCACTTAAGCACTGTTACCGACACATGCGTGGAAAACTAGTCATTCCTGTTTGTAATCGGATGTCATAACCGTCATGCAATGAACTATCCACTTAAAACTACGTTTAAAAGTTAAATTATTTGCGAGTGGTTCATCGTGGTCACCACAATACAGTATCGAAACCCCAGCAGCATCCTGGTGGAACATATCGAATTCGTTTACCCGGGACCCGGCGAGGTCACGTAAGGCTCAAAAATTGCTGATATGAAGGAGGGGCATTGTTCGGCCGGAGACCCTTTTTTGTTTCGTAACTCTCAGAGATCATTAGCCGGTCTCATTTACCCGATATGCTCTGAAAAGAAAATTAAAAAATAATTACTATCAGGATGCTGGTTTTGTGAAAGCGAAGGTGTCTGCAGGCTTATAAAGGGTCCACTGAAACGGGGATGCGAAGATATCCGATGTTTGGAACAAAACAATCTCATAAAAACGGATCCCTTCTTTATCTGGCACGTAACAAGAAATAAGAGATGTACAAACACGCGTGATTCTAATGCGCGGATTCCAATTATTTCTTTCAATTTGCTTTTAAGGGGACGGTGGACCTTTAAAAATTAATTTTTTAAGTTTTTGTGCTTTCAACGAGAAATTTTATGCATATTATAACATCAATTTATAAAATATCTGTTCAAAATTTCAATTTATTTTAAATTAAAAATTTTTAAAAACAAATAACGAATTATTTTAATGAAAGATTTAATATGCTCCTCGACCTCTAATTTTCAATATTTTTTTGCTAATTTTTCCTTTTAGTTAGTTAATTATGAAGACTTGACAAAAGTTTCTGTGTATCCGTTATTGAATAAGATGAATCAGAAATTTTTAAAAAGGATTTTTGTGCAATGATACCCTGTTTTTGGAAAAATATTACCTTTCGTTAAACATTATCAAAAGTTTAAACTTCTCAGTAACTTCATATCCAAAAATGCACAGTTCTGCTGTAGCATAAAACGAGACAGTTTCTTCCAAATATCATTCATTTTTAACTAAAAATGTGACGCACGCATTTTCAAAACGTACAAACTGCAAAAAAATTTGTTTTGAGAAAACCGGATGTAAAGTTTTTCTTCAAACTTGCCTTTAATATGTGGTCATGAGAATTAACTTTAAATATGAATTTGTAAACACTAGATAACATTTCCGTGTCATTTAACTAGTATAATATTTAAAATAAGTAACTAGAAAGTTGTAGTAATGTATTTCTAATCAGAATGAATTTATTTCTAATCGATTATCAACGATTAAAGAAACCGATATATGCATTTCCTATTTAATACGGATTTTTTTCCACCTGCGGCTTAATTAGCTAGTTTAAATCCTTAACTTACATTTTGTAAAAACTTACATTTCAGTCTATTTAATAAATGGTTTCCTTGGCTCAAACTTTAGAGCAGAACTATCCCAGAAAAGTTTTAAAAATAATAGTTTTTACCATTTACTAAATAATGGCCTACGTAATATCAGATACATTTTTATACATTCGCTACCACCCACACAAATTTCAAAAAAATCCACTTTTAATGGCTATAAGACTTTTTGCAAGATTTCATACATCACTTTCTCGTGGAACATACGGAAGAATTATTAGATGAGTAGGATACCACAGTCATTCATTAATGCACGAGACTGTGTATCGGAAATTTTAAAGATATGCTCATTTCAAAATTATTTTGCAATATTGCTTTTGAACTGAATTTTATGGTATTTGAACTGATATTTAATAAATAAAGATAGCACACAAAATGTTTAATAAAATGCCCCTTAGGACGTAATTTAAAATCTGAAACCTTTCACAATTATTTTTATATTCCCAGTTTTTTGTAAATTTATTTTTGCTAACTGATTTTATTAAAAAAAAATCTGAGAAGTGTCAGATTTTAAATTACGCTTCAGAGCTTTCTGCCTAAGGAGAGGGATGCCTTCATGGAGGACTTTTTGTGAGAAACTGGCTCATATACACGGGGAAAACCACGAAAACGCCCATGCATCCGTACACGGGATTCAAACTACCAGCGTTCGGCGACTTTATCGCTCGGCCCCATTACTGGCTGAAGCTATATGTAAATACATGCATCACAAGCATTATATTAGAATCATACGATATGAATTACAGTCAAGCCCCGTTATAACGAACCCCCGGTTTATAAGGAATGAATCTTTTGGTTAGTTTCCTATATACTTAATGCTATTTTATACTGTTGTAGTGAACCTCCAAACATATTAAAATGACGTTATTTGAACGTTGTTGATCATTAATATAATTTAGTAATATTAATTTTCACTAGAAGAATGGGGAATAACTTAATGTGTGAAAGAAATCGAAAAAAAAATTTTTTATACAAATATTTTACATTTTTATGAGGAGCAAAAAAAAAAATGTATATTTAATATGCATGTGAAATTTCATTCAACAGCAATAATAAAATGCAACATAAAATTCTGTTTAATACAAAGAAAATTTTAAATCTTAAAATGTCATTTATTTCCATAAACTGAAATAACAATTGAATAAAACATACTAAAAATTTTTTAGCTAAATTCGTAAAATACCAAAACCAAAAAGTTTCTCACATGCATTTCCTTTTGGCACTATGCATTACTAGGCATATTCATATGGCTTTCGAACTGGTTAGGAGAGGAAGCAAAAATTTTAACTGCGAGTTAAAAATTCATACGAAGCAATGCTTTCTTTTGTATAATTATAACATCGTGTAAAATCGTGATAATAGCTAATTTTTGGATATAACTTTTAAAAATGTAAATAATTATTTTTGGATAATATACGTAATTAATTAATTAAAGTCATCATTTTAATCTTATAACTGATTTCTTGTTCGAATTTTAAAAATATATGTATATTTTTCCCTTTAAAATCTTTGCCTTTGAATGATTTATTTTGGAAATATCAATTTTCCTCATCTAACATTATGAAAAAGGCATATATTTTTTCTTATTTATTCCCCATACCCTTCTAAATTTGCTATTTTTTTATATCTATACGATTTCATATTATTAATATTATTCTTTTGGCCTCTATATGCTTCAGTCTTTATATTCTATATTATTTCTTTCCCTCCGAATCTAAACTTTATTTCTGTCTGTATTTCACATCAAAATTTTATATTATTGTTCTTGAATAAAATACCACTGCTTAGTTATTTTTCGGAATTAAAGGCAGAGATTTGATTTTCCCCTTTTTCATGCATCCACAACATTTTTCTCTTACTTTTAAGTCACCTAATAAATATTAATACGCATTTACAATTACTAGTATAGACTGGCAACTGTTATAACACTTTATAAGAGATACTCTTAATTCTAACTCTGTATTTTCTGCAAGAAGGAAATTTATCATAAAGAATTTTCATCGCTATACACATCTGAACAAAAACATTTAAATTACATTTAATGATTACCTCTATGTGATTATTTTGATCGAACATCAAAAGTAAGGCATTTGATCTTAAGATTTATTGCCTAGCAAAATTAAAGAATTTTTCTGATATTGATATCTCACAAATGCAAAATTTATGCTAAAAATCCACAATAAAAAATTCGGGGGAGGACCGAAAGGTTTCAAATTTTACTTTACGCCCAAAGCGGCATTTATTATAACATTTTGCGTGTTACCTTTATTTATTAAAATCTTTATTTATGTTCTTCGCACTTAAAACCATAAAATTCCGTTCAAGAGCAATATCGCAAAACCATTTTAAAATGAGCATATCTTTAGAATTTCCGATACACAGTCTCATGAACTGAAGATAAAAAAAAATTTTTTTTTCAGTACAACATTGCCATTGTTAGCTTTGATATCCTCCAGTTTGTTAATCAAAAATTCATTAAAGTTTTACAAAATATAAAATCGATAAGAAAACAAATTCCAAATTTGGGCTTACAGCTGCCCATAGTTAAGTGGAAACGTTCAATATTCAAAATTTGATGGCCCTAGGTACCATTATTTTATCACAATGCAAGAAAGATACATACATTTATCTTCTTCACTGTTTAATTTCTTTAATACAGAGCAATAATATTTGGTGGCAACAATTTGAAAAGTGAACAATGCTTTTAGTGAATCAATGCAAAATGAAGTTAATAGGCCTTCTGGGCAAATTGCCTCTTTGGACTAACAATTAAAAAAATACAGCGACTACAAATTATTCATATATACACACACACTGAAATTTAATGTGTATTTAAGTATCAGAAACAGAGAAGTACAAGACGTTTATTTGAAGATAAGTTCTATTGTGATAGTTTCTTTATCCATGCAAGATAAGATATCGGAGAGAAATTCTTTTGGGAGCCATAATGGAAATTAAAGGGAAAACGAAAATATCCGAAGAAAATAAATATTAATGGAAAAACCAAAATACTGTTATCCCAAAATATTCTTAATATTTCATTTGTACATTAGGCATAGATTTCCGAGAAAGTACACAAGGATGGCATTTCCTACGTGTTCCAAGTACAACTAAAATGCAACATTTCACTGCATCACTCCAGAATTAGAAAAGTTCATTAAGAAGCTATTCTTTAAAACACCTCCTTCCACTGCAGCAAAATGCATTCTGATATCCTAAAAGTACACATTTTCTACTCTTTTCATCCTTTCTGCTTAAATGGAAAATCAGAAAATGCGAGATTCGAAGCTGTAAGAAGTCCACCATCTGATAAAAAGAAGTTTCAAATAACTTTTAAAATTGTTATTTTCTTAAAAACATATGAAAAATTTAATTTTACTATCCACTGAAATTAGTATGTTTACTGATCAGTATTGATAGTTTACTTTAATCCATAATGCTCACCGATTTACCATCTTGCAGTATGACAGACATTCAGTCGTATTCCATATAAATTTATCCTATTTCATAAGGAACAAGATCTTGGATATTATATATATGTATGTAATAGAAACAAACTTTAAAGTAATAAACTGCAGGAATTTTTATAGCCTAGAAACGTTGATCCATAATGAATAGGACACTGGCACATTAATTTTTTTTTTTTTTACTGTAAACATGTTGCAGCCACAAACAACTTGGCACATTACTTATGCCTATTTCAAGAGGTTTACATTTTTGATAACTTTTCAGTAAGAACGAAGCAGCAGACGGCAGGCCAGTTAGGCCGAAGAGTAGCGAGCAAATGCATTATGTTCAGGATGAAATCTTTATTCAGATGGAGTTAGTTTTTAATTCCGAATACATTACATTTTGATTGGATAATTAAATACTGCTGTAAAATTATTATTGGCTGTATCTCGAAATGACACAATGCAAAGAGAGATTACTATTTTTAGAACAGAGAAACGGAATTAATTTACGCTGCTAATTCGAATATTATCTTTTACATATTCCATTTCTCTTACATATTAAATTATCTAACCTTCAAAATAGCCCTTTAACTCTCACCTCTAGTCTTAAAAAATAATATAATTTCTGGATTGTCATTTCTAGACTAATCTATGCCCCGAAGATTGCATAACACTGATGACCTAGTAATTGAGAACAAACCTAAATTCTGAGAACTAAAGCTTTTCTAACTCAAACCCAAACCTTCCTCCTTCACACACTTCCATATTGGATAGGTATGCACTTTACTTTCTCTCTCTACTTTGCTAGCAAGTAATTTCGCTGTGCTCGCTTCCCATCGCAATAGTATCAAAAATTTAAGTGTTCTGAAAATAGGCATGATTAGAGTGCCAAGTGATTGTGGCCACAAACGTCAACTGGAAAATAAAAATGGATTAAAACAGCCAAGTTCTTAGTCTTTATGAATTCTACATTTTAAGTATCAAGTATCTTTGCAATCGGCATATCTACACTTCTGTGTTCCTATATTACTACTTCTCTGAATTTTGCTTTTATTACATATGCATATCTGAAATGTTGAGAACTACAGCCATTTATTGAATTCCAAAATTTTCTATAACGAATTTAAAGTAACACACTGCAACATTGAAACATTCCTTTGCATTGACATATGTGGAACCTGCTTTAGGGAAGAGGTATAATACAATTATGCATCAAGTAAATATCAGAAAAGTTTAAAAAAAAACTTCCACCTACATAATTTTAAAATACTTTAGAGAAGATAGAATTTTAACCTGTTTCAGTGAAATCTTAAAAAAAATCAACTAGTTTTTCATCAAATTTTAAGAACCGCTGTGCATTATGTTTAAATGTAACCGTCTGAAAATTTTAAGTTTTGTCAAACTGTGTGGATCTGCAATATTTCTGATCGACCTTTCGAAATATTACGAGTGTTTATTACTGAAACTTTAATTCTTGTCAAATACTTGAAATGTTCACCGACTTTTGTTTGTGAATGTGCTTCCTTGTGTTACAATTTCTTAGACAGAATATTTCATACATTCATTTCTTAAAATTGTATTTACTCAAATTTCTCTGATACTTCTCTTTAGTCTTATATATAAGTCTTGTCCTACTTCTGCACAAATATTATCAGTACCAACATACATAAAAAAGAAAAAAAATTTTACCTTTCTCTGGAATTTTACTCAACTGCAGTTTCTGAATCTGAGATGGTTTAACAGTCCAACATATTAAACATAAGATTTTTTTACATTATTTGCTTCCAGTTTATTTGAAATTAAATGCACTCATTCTTTGGAGACAGAAAAAATATTTTCTATATTAAGTATTGGGGAAAAAAAACAAAGATGTACCAAGGGGAAGAAAATTAAATCTGAAATATAAGAAAACAAAAAACATCTGTTTACATTAAACTGTTTAAGATAAATGCTTTAATCTATCAAAAAAAAATAATTACTGTATTCGCTATCATATCTGATTAAAAACAAAACTGAGAGATTATTAACAACAAAGTACCAAAATAATCCACCATTTATCCATTTTTAAATCAAATTTATCAATTTTTAAATCAAAATTTTAAATCCACCATTTTTAAATCAAAATGGCCAACACACGATTTTACACTTAGGTTACATACAACCAAGAATGTTGCAGTAGCTAAAACAAATTATTTTCCCCTTCATAGTACATTTAATCAAAAATATGCAATTGTAATTTTTTACATATGCTTTACTTTATACCTTTCAGTTAACCAAATGTAAAGAAAATAACAGAAAATCTCTTCTTCTAAACTTACATAAATTATTCCTTCTAATTGGTAAAACAATGAAGTATGTTACATCACCTTTCTTTTAAAGTATTTCAATTTACCAGAGGGCTAAGATAACGTTCACTTCATTAAATTTGATCTCATCTCTCCACGCCATGAAGATGATAAATATGAAAAATTTATAGCATTTGATTTAAAATTCCATCATTATTAGCAACTTCATGATCGCTAAAAAAGAAAAGGATTCCTGAAAATGTGGTGGGACACTTGTCGCGAATGTATGAATTATTAAAATTAATTTCCAATTTCTAATTTAGATTCCAAAAAATAATTTGGAATATACTTTTTCAATTTATTCAATTGTGCAAAGATCAAAGAGAAAATTCTACTATGCTTAATCATTAGAAAAGGATATGACTGTTTCTCCCCCCCCCCAAGGGAAGTTGTATATGATTCTCCATCTATACTAAATCAGAAATAAAAATAAGGCAAAATGAATCCTAAATACGAAAACTATACTGGAAAAGTATATACATAGCATTTTGTATAATAGAAACAAGAAGAAAATGAAGTTTTAAAATGAAATGATGCCACCTAGTGGTAAAGTGGCTAGGAAAACCTACTGCAGTACCAAAGAGCTCGGTTTCGAATCTCGAAGGCATGGATGTTTGTAAACGTAGTGTCTTTGAAGCATGAGGGCATTCTAAATATATGGTGAGGCGAAAGTCATTTCGTGTTGTTTGGTGGTAGGGGAGATTTATGTCAGCTGCACTGAAAACTGCTAGATAGAATTACTGAATTAAGAAATAAAAACAATACAACCTAATGAAACAGTAAACTTTATATTCACAATGACTAATACTTTGCACAAGTACACAAAAAGAAAACAAAATCTAGTTATGTACAGGAAAACCTGAAATTATATAAACCAATTATTAGCCAATCAACATTATACATCGAACTTGCACTGCAAACAGCAGCATACCGAGATGCTCAAAATGAAAAAAACTAATACTCTAGTTTAAATGTTGAAAAATCTTAAATGTTTTATGAATTCTCTTACATCTGTGCTAAAAGAGATAACGACTGTAATTCGTGAAATATGGCTGAGCACAGCTTTGATCTTAACAAGAAAATTTGGCTAGCATTTAAAAACGACAGAAGTCTGAATTTTATTCACAATTTATACAGTTGGCATTTGTAAAATATTGAAATATTCCAGAAAACTCCTAAAGATCTTAAAACTATATTTTCATATACATATATATCAAGCAAAAATGAAAACATGGCATTTACAGTTGATTGTAAATAAGTACACAGTAAAATCTCTAGATCAGTCTTGAATCAAGAGACAATAGAAGCACTGCTTTATATGAAACATGCACATTATAAAATATGAATTTATAATAGAGAATATCATGAATTCTGATTCATTATATATTCATAAAATATTAGCAGAAATTAATATGATCATATATATCAAACACATACTAGCCCAATTACATATCAATTTGGCATCAATCATATTGCAAAATACTACAATTTCACAGAAAACAGACTGCAATTTTAAAATTTAAGTTATATTAAATCAAAAACAATGTTTCCAGAAAATTATATGAATTTAAGAATATCCAACATGTAGTTAGATCTAAGGCACATTGTGTATTGGTAAAATATTTTAAAATTGGGAAGGAAAATGTTTTTAGGCAATTTCCAAAATTTTAGATTTTCATTTAATTAAAATAGTTTCAAAAACAAAACAAAAAAAAATGTCCAATTTAAACAAACATCATATAAAGCAGAAAAATATACAATTACAAACATGAAAACCGGAATGTAAAAACAAAACTTTTAAACGGCTCAAAAATTTAGAAAACTAAACAAATGAGATATCCTGAACACATTTAAATAGTTCTTTTAAATGATTTTTTTCCCTCCCACAGTTTGTCACTTTACATTTAGCAAGAAGTTCAGGACATACAGCAAAATTAAAATCAGTGAATAAAGAACTTAATTTGGAACAAATAAATCGGACGAGTTTTTATTCACTGTTGTGCTCAATTTGAAGTCTTCAGCGGTTCTACACTCCTTCATATTCCTTTTTAATAGCAGATGCCAAGCACCATGCAAATATGACACCAATCAGCTGTAACACAAAAGGCATAAAGTTAATAACACAATGCTATTTCAATACTTTTATTTACGAAAACACTCTTAAAAATAAAATTATTACAATTTGCAGAAGCATAGGATAAAGCCTCCTTTAAGTAAGAGAATTTGAGTGGACTCAAAAGTTAAATGGTGAATTTGAAGTCTAAAATAAAGAATAATGTAGCGAAAGTATAGAAGTGTATGAAATGTGGAATTGGAAACATTACTGGATGAAGATTTGTGCCAAACACAAGTGGGCACGAAATGTTAATCCAATAATGCTGCCAATTCCACTTACATTAGAAGAAGCTCAACAAACAATTTCACATCATTTAAAACCATTAGAAGTTATTCAAAAGCAAGGAAATTAGGGTTCCATATGAACTGAAGCTGAGAAAGTTAAAGGCCAATTTAAATGTGAAATATCACTCGCAGGCATAAACGAAAGGATTTTCTTGCACCACACAATCACTGGTGATGAAAAATCGATCCACTACTATAATGCAAAGTAGAAGAAAATTTGAAGACCATTTGGACATACTTTAACTTAAAGGTTAGGAATCACTGTTCTAAAGGAAAAGGCTTATATTTATATTACACCATGGGGAAAACCATGTGATGTTAGCCTTGGCTGCCAGGAAGGAAATCCAAAACAAAAGCAAGCATTTTTGCAGCTTTAGCCACTCTACCACTGGTAGCCTACACTATGGCTTTCCTTTTTCAGTTATCAGCAACACATAACAAATGAAATATTTAATAGTTAGAAATAGTTTTAAAACTACACATGCATTTTTGATGTCAAATAATTCTGCTAGTTTTTAAAATGCAAACAAGCAGCAACTATCATAAATATGCACATTAACACATCTTATTACATTAAATTGAGACAAAACCTTTTGAAACTACACAATATGATTACTATATAAAAGCACTTTTGATATAAGCATACCAGATAATTACATTTTGTCTGAGCACATCCAACTTAATGGGACTAAGACTAGATTCTAATTAATAAGCTAGATTCATAAAAAAACCCTTACTTTCAGATATTTAGCTATAATGAGATACACTTTAAATCTAGTTGAAGCATCGGTTGAGGCGCAACACCAGGGTGCCTAGGCTAATGAGCCTTACCCCTACTGTAAACGTATATAATTTCCTAATCATATCGTTAAATAAACTGAGTGAATTGAAAGGTGATAACTACATAAGTTTTTTTTTTGAAATGACAAGAGAATAAAAAGTACGAATCTTTTGGCATGTTAGAAAAACATAATTGAATAACATAACTAAGAAAAATAATAATAGAAAAATAAGAGAAAAATATTACACACAAATGATAACTTCGAGCATACATGAATGTGCTACACTATTCATTGTATACATTGCTAAGAGAACCAAAGATATCTTCAAATAATGAAAATAAAACAAATAATTTATCTATAGCATTTTCAGAACTTTGGAACTCAGGTAATTTAGTTTTGATTTTTTGCATTACATTATATAAGGATATACCAGAAAAGAGATTGCTTAATTCCTTCAGAAATTGAAACAAGTCATAAAGTCCAGAGTCCTTATTCTTATGGGTGTTTTTCACACCACCAGGTTTCTTTTGCATAACAATATTGTCAGTCCTAGACACTGAGCTATCAGAAACATTATCAGATTTTTTAACATTTTGATTTTTAACAGCAGCAGCATATGATCTGCCAGGAGTAACATTACTCTGCTGTACTGAGCCAGCATTATATACAACATTTTTATCAGGAACAGAATTAACATCATTTTTATTGAAAGTCGTGGGAAATTTTGGACACCCTCGAAAATTCGCGGTATGTCCACTTTGTTTGCAATTGCAGCAAAGGGGATTAACTTTAAATCTATGGCTTTGCTGGCACCAAAGATACAAAATGAACAAAGAATATTGTTTAGCACACAAAAAATGACCTTCAATACAATAAAAATTTAACATTTTGCATATAAAGTGATCACAAAGCACATAAAATGTCCAAAAAAGTACTACAAACTTGTTTAAAAACTAACTTATCGCACAAAAAGGATTTTGCATACTTTTTACTTCATATGTAAAATTATGTATATCTCTTGCAACCCAGAGTTTACTAAGTCAAAATTCAATTTCCCCATTCCACATTACATAAATTTCTTTATGGAGCAAGTTCTGTAGTGTTATAGATGGTATTACTCTTTTCTCAGCAGGTTTTTGTTTTTGTGGAGCTATAAAGAATGGACATCATGAATTTCTTCGATGTTACCACTAGAAGCAATCAGTTCTTCATACTTTGGTTGATTATTAAGGACACTTTCCATTTTCAAAAATCTTCAAACATGCCTTCATGATTTGCGAAATATTTTTTAAAATGCTAAAATTAATAAATTCAATTTTCAATTAAAAATATTTTAACTAAATACAGTCGACGGTGTACATCACGTAAATATTACCCTGATTTATATAATACCAAGAGTGTAGGTAAACAATTATAAACTATTAATAGAACTTACCTCTACAACAGCTATTCCAATTGCAACTCCACCAACTTTGCCAATTGTAGCCTTTACGTGCTGCAGCATTTCTTTAAAGCAACCCTTTAAGAGAATTTATATTTTTTTAAATTTTGGAATGTGCATAAGTGTAAGTAAACATGAAATATGACACTTATTCAGAGAAGCTTTTCACACAGCGGCGTGACAAAAACCTAATAAATACATTTATAAAACAGATATTTCATATTTAAAAGCTTTCTCACTTTTACTATTTTTAAAAGCTTCTAACCAAACATCCAAAAACGCACATTTAAAAAATATTTTAGTTTCATATCAACAGATTTTTAAGATTTTAAATAAAAGAAATTTTACAAAAAACCTACTACGTGTGAAACAGCGATATTGACGTGCATAATATAAGTATAGTTTTAATCAAATCCTTTTATAAGAAATTGTCATTTCTTACATTAACATACAGTGATAACCTTAAAAGTTATTTATCCATACTATCTTGCATTAACATCAGAACTAGCAATGATTATGCATCTTTTGCCACCAAGGGGAGATGTGTCAATTCTAAAATATGAACAGCATCAAAATGCTATACTTCCGAAACACAATTTGAGAAACTAAAGAATAAAGACTTTTCCCAACTAGAAGATGAGTCAAAAACAACCTTTGCTTATATCTTGACTAAAGCCTTTACTATCATCTTACGAAGACATTTTTCTTTAAATATGCATAATCATATGAAAATGATTTTTGTATAAAATAACAATCTAACTAAGGCTAGATAAATTATTTGCATACAAGTCTGGAAAAAGTGATAGCTTTGATTAATATTTCTACATAAATTTTTCATGATTCCTAACTGATTTATATTCCTAAAGAGAAAATTCATTTTTTAGTTTGGTATTTACAACTAATATACTAGCAGAACATTCAATAATAGACTAAATTTTTTGCTAAATTTAATTATTAATTATGGATACACTTTGAAGAATTAAATTTTCATAAATCTAAAACTGTTAAGAGCGGCATTTAGATAAAATACTTATTTTTTTAGTACAGTTTATGTTGCCTTCTGAAAAATATTGCTAAGCCTTGTTTTCCAATTAAAAGTTTTGTTTAGGGAACCATGACAGTATTTTTCTGTTAATTATAATATGGGTTATTTTTATTTTCCTGCATTTTCTTAAACTGCAGTCAGCATTATCATAATTTTGAATTAATTCTGTTCTGGCCTGGTTAATTAGTAATCTACTGTGATATATACCAATTCCCAAAAATTAAGGAAAAATCACAAGTAGCGATAACTCGTTCAAAAATAAGACAATCTGTATAAAATTTTAATATGCTGTCAAATGAAAAATTTTAATATGCTGTCAAATGAGAGATGCTAAGTCTGAAATCGGCATAAGGCAAGGAGTATAAAATTCCATGTTGTTCGAAAGCCAAGCCTCCAAATTTCACTGCAATATTAAGACATTTCGGAGAACCAGTTCATAACAATCACCTTCAGGCAATCATTTGCCCATAGAACTGCAATAGAGAACTATTGAGAGACTACGGGTAACAGATTCGAGATCTTCAGCCAAGTACAACTAACTGCTACTGTTAGCACCAATGACCGATATTTGTTGTTACATGCATGAAGGAATTGAACTACAACTCTGACTCAGCTCAGATCCTTCCTTGCTGCAGCCACCGGAAGGTTGGTGTCAACAGCGCTTAGAACGTTTCAAGAGAAGGTTTATACAAGAGGCGACCAGCCATTTACATACTACTGGAGGATTCTCTTTATGGACAGGTCTAGGTTTAGCCCCCAAAGTGATAGATAGGCGTAATTTGATTTTGGAGAGAACCTGGAACCCATTATCATCCATCAAATGTACGTGAAAGTATGGACAGGCATAAAGAGGAGGCAGTGTCTGTTTTTAGGGTGGTATCTCTCAAGAGGATTCACAGACCTCCATGTCTTCGTAAGCGGAATCGTGAATGCTTAGGCCTACGGGATGACATTGACATCTTTGTTTATATATGCCCTTATGCTGGGACAATAGGGGATAATTTCCTGCTACACGACGACAAT
>KK114976.1:38662-50164 GCA_000611955.2 Stegodyphus mimosarum | reverse complement strand
TGTTTTGAAAAAAAAAAAAAAAAAAAAAAAATTACTCTTGATAAAAATGCTACTTTTCAAAAGGAAATGACTTTATGGTATCAAATTAAATATAATAAAATGTTAATTTATGGGACAATACATTCTTCGGCAATGAAATTTCTGAAAACCAAAAGATCTGATGCTATTTATGAAAATTCAAATCTTAACTAAACACTACAAGCAGAAGAATTAAATTACAAAATAATCTATTAATATTTATTTAATATTATTTGATTATCCAGAAAAACTAGGCTGGCCAAACATATATTGCAAATTTTTATAAATAATGTTGGTATAAATACATACATTTAAGAATTAATTTATTAGACAATATATGATGTGACTATTCTACAGATACTGATTAAAATCAGAAGAATTCTATATTATTCTATTAATAACCATGCTTATCAAATTTATGTTAAAACTGTACAATAAATTACTGCAATGTAATGATATAATTTTAAACAAAAATGTATACAACATTTCTTTCACCCTTTTTTTAACTTTTCTGAGAATAGGTTTTCCATGAAAATGAAAAATATAGCTATATATTCTTCTAGTCAATGAAATTTAAAAACTACAATTATAATATAACTTCATTTCATACATAGGCATAAGTGATAATTTCAGTTTTTCTTTTAACAGTAAGCAGGATAACCTAAAGAATTACGATACAGAAAACTTTTTAAGATTAAAATAACATGTCAAATTAACTATAAAAATTCAAACAAAAGTAATCGGTACTAATATTCAGATTTTGCATTTTTAGTTTTTAAGTAAAACTTTTATTACACATCTTCTTCAGCTGCAAGAGTGGAAACGACTAAAGACAAGCCTGTGCTCGCATGATACTAATAGACTAGAAAATTAAAAATAGACTAGAAAATAAGAGAAAGCCCCAACACAAAATGAAAACATAGCTGCTGATGCTATCTACTGATGAAAAATAGAACAAACTATGAAATAATTTCTTTAAATGCTGAGGATGAATTCAGATCACTAAGTAGAACTGGAAGATTTTTACAAATATGAAACACCTCTAGAAAATCTAGTTCGCAAACAAAAGTTTTCTGAATAATTTTGGCTGCAGAATTATGGTTTTTATCCAACAAAAGAATATTTCTGTTTCTTTTATCCTAACATATGAATTCCTCAGTACAAAATTTTAAGATTTTTTTAGTCCAATGAACACTGCATCGCACAGGCAACTAATACAATATATATCGCAACAGTTCATATCCAGAATGGGATATTTAAATAGAGCTACATCAATAGAAGAAAGAACTATATGAAAGTCATACTTTTGTTAAATGCGTGCAATTTTATAGCTAACAGAGGGAAATAAAGGAATGACTGTAGAATTCTTATTATTTCCTAAAACAATGTTTTTTGTTATGTTGAGATGAGAATTTTAACTGCTTGAACAATAATACTAGGTAGAAAACCCATCAAAGCAACAACTTGCAAGTAGTTTAATTCATGACTTAGAGCTAACTTCGAGGAACAAACTTGGAATGCTTGGGAAACAGGAAAAAAAAAAGAAACTAACTTCTGTTTTAGTCAGATGACAGGATCTGAAGTGTGGAAGAAGACAAACAGTTTAAGATTTACAGTATACAGTAGTACGGAACTGCATGTATTTTGTGTGACCAAGGTGACAAGGAACAGAAGGAACTTTAAAGCCAAATGAGAAGTTTACTATTTAAAATATTTTGGTTTCATAATAATGCATATATATCAACAAGAATACTATTGAGAGGGCTTTCCATGGCTAATTCCTCAGTTTGGTAATAATACTTATTATGAAAAACAGAATTTGTTCTAAACAAAGTTGAGTAAGGGAGATTAACTCCTCTACTTCGACATACTCAACATTTGTAGTCTATTCACCAATGTTCCAGTGGTAAGCATACACAAATATTTAAAAACTAGATTTCAAGAATTTCATTTCTCATCTATCAAAATTGAGGAATTAACCTTCCTTACTTTGCTTGAAGCAATTTCTTTTACTCATAAGTAGCATTGCCACGAAACTGAAACATTAGCCATGGGAAGCCCTCTCAATCCTAATCTTGTTGATGTATAATTATTCTTGCTGATATATGTATTATTACAAAATATAAACTCACATTTAGTTGTTGATAATATCTTTACTTTGTTTGACAGTAACAAAAATCAACAAAGATGATTTGAATAAAGTTCTTTCAATAATGAATTTCTTTCATCCTGCTATTCAGTATTAGTTATGTTTTATGTACAAGTACGTCTAACCAGAGATGAGCTTGAGGTTTCATCTAATAACTTGCCTTCAGAAATGAGAAGAGCAAAATTAAATTACAACAAATTAACGCTTTGAAGAGAGTAGCCAAAATACATGTCAGTTACAACGTTTCAAAGAAACGACTGAAATATCAGCCAGAGATATTCTGGCCCTAAATTCTCAGGCTTTGAAAATAGATATTGTCCGATGACATTCATTCTATTCACAACTACACAGTTTCATAAATTCCCCAAACAGAGGTATATTAGCTCAGGGCAGAAACTTTCAGCATGTTTCACATAATTCACTTGTTCTCTAGAATTCTGCACTAATACTGCCATCTAAAAGATGCAAAATGCAACAAATACAATCACAATATTAATTTTTTCATTAAAGGATAACAGTTTAAAAAAACAGATACATTAAAAGAAATAAAACTTGAACAAATGCAAGATAGAAATATAAAGTGATAGTCTGATGATATTATTTGCCACCATACAAAAGGAAAAAAAATATTTTTTTTTAAATTAATGAGAATACTGAAATGAAAAAAGATGCCTAATGCAAGAGGGTTTTTGGTTAATATATATGTAATAAGTTAAAACTATTACTCGATTTTCATAAGATGAATGCAAATTGCCAATTTGTGTGTCAAAAATTATTTTCATGTATAAAAATTAAAACTTAATCGTGTAATTCTTAACTACGCCGAGTTTCAAAAACTGATTAGAATATGTATTGATGTTAGCTGCACTTAAGAAATATTTGCTACCAAGGCCTATTTTCAATATCAGACAAAGTTAATATTCCATCATTGCATTATCAAATAGCAACTTCAGTGACGAATAATTTACACATCCCTCCCCTCTGTTCAGAAGCCATTTTCATAATATTGTTACGAATTTCACATTTATTTGGCTATTTATTTAGAATTGTAATTAGATTTGCTTCATGTTGCCTTAGCAACGCAGACGATTTTTGAAGAGAAAGCTACGTCGAAAAAAAAAAATAACAATAAAAATAAAAGAGCGCGTGCATTTAATGCTTAATAAATAAATATCTCGTAATTACTGTTGCCATCCAGAAAAATCTAGAAAAATCGTGATTGTTCTACTGATAATTAAAAAGCTTATAAAAGCCGAGGTGAAACACCTCATGTCAGTGAGTTAGTTGTTGTTGTTGTTGCTGTTATACTTGTAGCTGTAAAAAGCGAACCGCTGTTTGTTTACTTAATGCTGTATTGATTGTAGCGATTTCGCTGTGAGATAGAACTATTTTATCTGTTTGAACCGAGTTTTTGCTAAACGTTTGAGATATTGTGATATTGTGCGAAGATTCGTGAAGAAATATTTCAGCATTTTAATTTATTTCTTGTGGAAAGAATAAATTTTTGTTAACTTTTTTTTATGACTTGTGCATTCAATATATAACGAACCCGTACGCACGTAACAATTTTTGGTGTCAGAAGTGGGATTCGAACCCACGCCCACAAAGTGGCGTAACAATATTATCCAATTTATTTTATTGCATGTATAAGCACAGAATCAATATGTAATAAAATAAGCCTGCAGAGATCTTTCTGAACATTTTCTGTCATATAGGAAACAAAACTTTCTCAGTTTTTCTAAATTTTGCAAGAAAATGTTTCAGTAAATTCGAAAGAGATATTCAGTCTGCTTTCATAGCTAATAATTTTTACAAAAGAAATTTAGGCATTTTTTTTAATCAAGTGGTTTTATTTAGGTTGCATATGATGAAAATACATATTCACTCCAGAATCGAACTAATATAACTAGGAATTTCCAGAAACCTTACTCTTTCAGCAATTAGTTATGCCTCTAGGTATATATAAAGCAGTGTTTTAGAAAGAGTTGCATTAAACATTTAAAATCTACAGCAATAAGTTTTCAATACACATGAAATTAATTATTCATAAACTTGTATGACTTCTAATCAAATAACACCACAACTGCAAGAAACTGACATTAATGGTAGATTTTATAAAAAAAAATTACATTAATAATTTTGCTTCGCTAAAAGGAAGACAAATCAAACTACAATTACAAGAATTAAATCATGAGATGCCCGAAACAGGTATAATAATTATACCTGTATTATTTTATTTTTATGTAATTATTTTGTATATTATTTCATTATGATTGAATATTCAACAGACATATTTTTAAGTATACATCAAAGAAGTAACTAGGCACAATTATGGTACTTAATTTGGAATTACGTTTGTAAATTAAAAGAAATTGTGGTATGTTATTTGCAATTCTCAATTTTCTACCATTTCCATTAAATCAAATTCAAAAATCAGTCCTAATATTAAATTACATTTATCAATATGAGTGATTCTTACAGTTTAATATAATATGTATCGTGTTGGTTCACTATGACATATTACTTTTCAAATTGTTGCCATAAAAACTACCCTGTATTATTTTTAAAGAAATTAAATAATGAAGAATTCTGCATGTATACATAAATTCTGTACACTTCTCACATTTTGAAAAAACAACGGTACCTATAGCCATTAAATTTTGAATAACAGTTCTCCACCCAAACGTGCACCTGGGGGCTCGAATTTCAGACTTCTAATTTTATATTTCATATTCTGCAAAACTTAATATTTTTTTATTAACAAACTTAACAAAATGAAAGCGAGCAGTGTAAATGCTGTTTGAAATAAAACACTTTTATCTCGGCGATTGAGACTAAATAATTGAAAAAAACTGTTAAGATATTTAAAAATAAATTTTAACTAAGAAACGACCTATGAAAGCAATGTCAGAAATAAAATTCTTTTTTCTTCTGCATGTCAGCGTGTTGCTACTCAGTACAGACTACGAGACTTTCAGGTTTAATCTAAAGGATATTAAGTGATTTAAAAGCAAAGAAGTTCTCAAGAATAATTTTCTACTTCCAAATAAACAGTAAGTTGAAAGTATTATAGAGGAAATAAATCCTGAAACCTTAAGAGATGCTTGTATAGAATACAGTGAATGCTCGTTAATTCGAACTAATCCAAAGGCCCCAAAAATTTGTAATAGAATTAATTTTTAAAATATCTCATGAATTGATAAAATTTTATTACTTCAATTAATTCAAAGTAATAATTTGATACAAAATGTCTTTTTCCTTGTTTAACGGAGGAAATGCACACTGTATTATTATTTTGTTAAATATAAGTTGTGTCAAAATCATCTACATTTTTTCTCCGTGTAATGAGGCACTTGCCTGCATTCGTAGACTATTGCACTTCCACTTAACGTTAATGGCTATTATCCTATTGTCCACCTCTTATCAGTGCTTAATGGACAAAGCTCCCTGGTCTGTTTCTTTGGATTGATTCAGAACCCTTCATTAATAGGTTGGGCAAGAGGTGAATCCTTTAGTTATTTGTTATCAATTTTTTTAAGATTTCAGAAAAACCAGTCTTTACTACAAAGTCTAGAGAACTAAATCTGTTGTGCCTGCAGTACAAACAAGTTAGTGTGCTCTAGTTTCTCTTCCTCAGTGTGTGGTGCGAACGTGTAAAAATTCAGGATGTCTACATGCAGAAAGTACACAGAAATTTTAAAGAATGGCTAGTATAAAATGAAGCTAGCAGTTGACCATGGAATTAAAAAAATACATTGTCAATTTATTTCAAAAACAGAATTTTAGTTTCATTAGAAAAGTGTTTTAAGAAAATCTAGAAAAAGCTCTACACTATGGTACAGGAAGGTTAGATCTTGGAAATTTCCTGATAAATGGATCCCTACTGTAGATAAAAGCTGATAAATTGACAAGTTAAATGAGTATTGAAGATTTTAAACGCAGTGATGGCTTTTTAAGTCAAGGTACAATATTTCTTATCAAACTGCATGTGGCCAAAGCTATGGTGTAAATGAAGACATGTACACTAATTTCAGTAGGAAACTGCCTGGGCCTTTCTCTACTTACCTGCTGAAAGATAACTTATGTGTGTAATTTTTCTGCTTTTTTTATAAATATGTTGAACAACCCATTACATTTTAAGGAATGCTTACATAGGAGGTAAAAACAGTAAACACAGGATTACAGCTTTAGTTTGTGAAGTTTATGGATAGGAACAAAAAGCTTAAATTTTTAGTGATTGGAAAATTAAAGAATCTAGTTTGTTTTAAAGGAATTCAAACACTGCTAGTTGATAATGTATCAATACAAAAGCATGGATAGCACGAGACATAACTGTTTAAAAGGAATAGATAAGCAGGAGAAAGGCATAAAACTCTTATTTGTGGATAATGCAACCTGCCACAATAGCCTTCCAAAACTGCGTTCCATACAGGTTACATATTTGCTGTCAAATACAACTGCAAAGCTACAAGGAATCATCCAGAATCTTAAAAGACATTATCGTAAGATAAGATTATGGCGAATATCGTAAAATAAGATTTTTTTAAGATTATTGTGAAAACTACGACATTACTCTGCTAACAGTGATAAATGATGTATATACGCCACATAGGATGCTGTTAAAAACATAATTAGTAATTGCCTTTTTGTCGTGCTAAATTTATGCACGCCGAAGAGAACAATCATATTGAAGAATGTGACAGCACTGATGCACCTTTTCTTGAATTCAAATTTAAATGTGATAACATTACTTTTTCTGGTTAGGTATGAGTAGATGAAGACTTAGAAGTCTGTGGAAAACTCAGCAGCAATGACATAATAAAAATTATCCGAGATTATGAAAAAGTAGTAACCTTATTGGACTCGGAAGAGAATGCACACACTTAAGCGTCCTAATGAGGAAGCCATAATGGACTCAAAACTCTGAAAGCATTTATTCGGACTGAACCTTTCTCTGAAGATGAATTGGAATATTTATTTCAAATCTAGAAGCTGGCTGAAAAATGTAGGCATAAGAAACAAAACCAAACATCAATTTTACATTTTTTCCCAAAAGTGTAATGAATATTTTTAATTAAAGTTTACTGTCTACTGCTTCATTTTATGATTAAGGCAAGTCTTTATTTCTTTTTTATGTTTATTTTATGTAGCATAGCACAATATATTTTCTAAGGACATACTAGGAGATTTTTCTTCTTCAGTGATATACTTTAAAAGTATATTTTCTCTTAACTGAAATTCTGACAACCTTCGAGTTTAAATAAACAAGCGTTCTCTATTTCAAACGAAAACATATTATATATTCCATTATCCTGTCATTAAGAAAGACAGTGAAACTACAAAATTAAAAGCAGTTCACGATGATTCGGCTAAACAGCTAAATAGCTTGTCTTTGAATAACACAATCTTTTACAAAGTCTGCATCCTAACATTTTGTATCACTAGAAATTTCAGCAAAAATAAAACTGTATTGCTGCATAAAACTGCATGGCTAACACTGAAAAAGCTTTCTTACAAATTTCCATAATCGAAGCTAATCAGGACTATTAAGGATTTCTACGGTTTGATGAGTTGTAGTTTTATCACAACAAAAAAATTTACCGAAACTCAAGAATCACATCTGCAATGACTTCTATTCCTTTCCTCTTAACAGAGACAATAAAATCCCATAAATAAATAAAAAGACTCAAATAAAGGGACATACAAGGATCTTGAATGTTCACATGTTGATGATCTGTTTAACAGAAGCAAATTCTGTATGGTCCACAGACACAAAATTCAGCTTTTCAGAGATAGCTATGTATTTGAGAAAATAGCAAACTAATTCAAAAAAGATTTTGAAAGTGTGGAATATCTGATGTGAAAATCATTCAAATTGTACAGCACCACTTAAAGGCACTTTACTGAAACAGATAAATTCAGTTTTGATATTTCTTCCATTTTGTCAACGCTAAGAGGAGAGATTAACTACAAAAAGAAACGTTTCGAAATTGCGAAAAGAGGTGTAGGATGAGATTAACAGATATGCAAGAAATTGAAAATTAAATGGAAGGATTTGTGTAGAGACATTTCTAAATGGGAAACTTTGTCAATTTCTAGATGTTACTTCAAAACAAGACCAATGAATTCCAATTTGGCAATGCTAGTGAATTAGCATACATAGCTGTTACATATATACACTATATGACATTAGAACATTTTGAAGTTAGGTTTACAGCATCTTAATACCAATGAAGAGGTTAACCTTGCGAAGGTTAACCTCTTCATGAAGTTGATGGACACATTAATTGGTACAAGAATCAAAGAACCTCTATGTAAAGAAGGAAAGGCTCCATAGACATAATATAAACCACTTTGTCTGCAACGCCGCTACAAAGAAAAGGGAACATTCGCCAAGGGGTTTGGCGACGGAATCTGTTGGCGAGAATTTCCCCTCTGTGATGTGCCGGTTCTTTGGTACCTAGCCGACATTTTCCCCTCCGCGACGTGTATAGGAAATTGTGGAACACGGGTTATGATGAATCGTTCTTTGACTTGTGGCGATAATTTAAACTCGGAAATAATGAAATATTAGGTAAAGTTTCACTTTCACTGGCTGTTGAACTTCCATTGTCCATATCGCTACTTGAAACCTATTCTTTGTTTAAACTCTTGCTAAACGTAACGGTCGAACCTGTCCAAACTAACTTCGACATTCAGCTTCGAGCTTTGGCGCTTCTTAGCGACAGATATTTCACGCATGCGCAGTTGTTTCCCTTTTCGTTGGAAGGGAGCCACTTCTGCTTCTGCGAAGTTTTCCTTCTTAATAGTACATATTATTTGTAAGAATATTCAACATTTTTTATTGAAACACATTTTTCATATGAGGAATAATTATTTCTTGCGGATTTATTAAACAGTAACTCTCTATTGGATCCATGTAAATGGCAAGAAGTAAAGTTTAGTTACAAAAAGAATTAATGAAATATCTGATCAACTGAATTAGAGATACTGCAGCAGTTGAGAAAATTCAGCAGATGTATCAAGAATGCAGCAGATTTGATAAACAATGAAAAATGATTTAAAAGACTAAGAAAGAAGATCCAAGTTTAAAATATCAATGAATGAAACAATTGACAATGAGAACAAGGAAAAATACCTTGTAGATTTGAACAACTTTAGTTCATTTGCAAAGCCGCAAAGAATAACAGCCTTTCCATTCCAGAGATCCACATTAAATGCAAGAAGAAAAAACAAGACAGACTTCAATTCAACGAAAAAATCTAAGATCAAGAAAATACAGAATGAAAATTTTCTAAAACAATTACAAAATTGACTGAAAATACATTATTTTCAAAAAATCCAAAATTTGATATCAACTCTGACTCAACTTTAGATGAGAGAAAAAAACTGTTGGCAGGAGATTACAAAAATCAAAAATGAAGTTTTATGAAAAACATCCAATACTTTAGATACCTGAAAAGTGGATTCATTGAGCTTATAATCAAACAAAGATGCTTATGAAAAGGCAAACCATATAGGAATTTGATTCACTAATCCAAATTCAGGAAAGATCTTGGGTCGTAAGAGAAAGACGATACATCGAATACATATTGGAATAGACGACGAGAAGTCTATTCCAAAAGGATGCATAACGTGTAAACGTTATGTCTGTCCAGGAATACGGATTACAACATCATTGTTAGTGACAGAATTGAAAAATCATCTACTTTTGTGATAACACGAAACAGACTTTGCTAGTCCACTCTTTGTGAAAACAGCAACAATAAATTTCACATACCTTGTTCTTCACATATACCTGTGCTGTTATGTGAACAATCCAACTAGAATTCCAAATATGCCAAAATTCATGCTCATTTTCAGAAAATTTATATGTTAAACAGGCTCATGTCGTTATCTACACAGATAATGCTAAAAACTTAATTGAGCTGGAGTGGATTTACGGCAAATGTGGAAATTGATTAATCATCCTGATACAAAGGAATACTTTCTATCCCACCAAATCAACGATCGTTATAATTAGTAGTTATATTTACTTAAAATTAATGCACACAGTAAAGAAAAAGAAATTCATAATTAATGACTTGGCTAGTTCATTTGCACTTTGGCAGCTGATGCTGATGGTTCGGTAAAACAATAGAAATTAGTCCTGCGAAAATTTGCAAATATAACAGTGATTTTTTTTTTCTTTGATTTCTAAATTAATGACCTGGTGGTGATAAGCCATTAAAGCTTTTCACAAAACATCTAGAAAATGGCCAAGATCACAGAAGCTTCCTTAGCTATGTCGGACAGATAAGAGCTTATAGCAGGGATGGCCAAACTTCAAGATGAAGGGAGGCGCATGATAAGATTATATGAACATTCGAGAGCCGCAAGTAAATTTATATCATTTCAAAAACAATGAGACAAGTTTTGAATACAAAGAAACTTTTGAAGTAAATTAATGAATATGTGATTAATATGATTACATGTATATATGAATATATACATCTTACATCTATTCTTTTGTGTTCAGAAAAGTCAAGTCCCAACAAAATAAAAATTTGTAAGTCTTATACTGGATAACTTTCATAAATTACAAATTCTAATTTAAAACAAAATTTAGTGTTTTTTTAACTCATAAGCAGTGTCTTAAAAAGGATAAATTAATGATAAACACATTGCAGAGAAACTGTTATTCGAGAAAGACTATTTATTAAAAAATAAGCTATTAACTTGTTTAGGCTTTTGCTCAAAAAGTAATTTTGTCTCTCCGCACAATAACATATTAAGATCAACATATTGAGATCATTCGAATCTGAATCCTAACCTACGAAATCGTTATACTTTTCCCCAAAACTTCGGAATGACTACTTTTACCGATGCCCAGCATAGAAGAATTCACCAAAAAAAGAATATGATTGTAATTTTTGGTGGCATCTGAATAATCAGTATCTCTCAAGATGATCATGACTGATATAATATTTCAACGCAGCATTCAACAGATTCTGCCAGAATTGTTTAGTAATCAGTAAACTGCGCATCACTGAAAATTCTGAACACATATAACGAAATTCAAGCAGATCATTGAAAATTCCTGAAACTGTCTCTCGAATTGTCTTTATAATCTTGGGCACATACAAAAAGTTCACGTGCATCATTGAAAATTCTTGAAACCACCTCTTGAATAGTTAAAAACATACCTGTCCATTACTGCAATGAATTTATTTCGCAAATTCAGATATAACATGGACACGTAACTCTTCATATTTCAATGGCTATGCACAGACGTTCGATTTGAAGGCCTCCTGTAACACGGCAGATGTCTACACAATAGTTTAGTTCCTCAATAA
>KK114976.1:0-38606 GCA_000611955.2 Stegodyphus mimosarum | reverse complement strand
CCCATAATGGCGATCAAACGCTTTACCGTCGTCTCGTCTTGAACTCAAAAGTAGTTTAAATTAAATTAATGTCAGCAGGTTACATAGTACAACTTTCCATTGGGTTACCTAACCTATGTATAAAAAATAAATCTTAGAAGTTTGAAATAGAGTCCAAGCAAAGGATACTTTAGAAAATAAAAAATCAGTCTTTAAAATGCATACGTTTACAGAAGCAAAATTTCACATTACTGCCCGAAAATTTGTACTGAATAAGCAGTGGATCATTGTGTAACTTTTTGTTTGGCTACTAAGCTTTCATGAAGGGCGTGTAAGATGTCATGATCAAAAATTAGGAAAAAAAAAATATCAACAGATTAAAACAAGTGTAATGGTGGCATCAGAGCCAGGACAACTGGTGTAGCTACAGTACACAAGGATGAAAAATTTTAGATATGCTGGGCAGCATAATGTCTCCAATTCACCGGCGACTATAACATAGTTCAGCAAAATGCCTCTAACCTAGTGCGAGGTAGAGAAAAGGCCATCTAACCAAGTAAGAGGATGAATGTTCACTCCTCCCAAAATAAAATCCTTGTAACATTCTTCCACAGATTAAAAAGAGCTCTATATAGATTGCAAGGCGAAACAGGTTTCTTCAGCAGCAACTCATGCCATTTAAGGACAGAATAAAAGTAGTGCCCTACAGCGAATAACAGATCTTTCAGGTGGATCACAACTGCTGTGAAAAAAGAGATCGCACAGGAATGTAAACAAATACTATCTGAGGTAAAATTAAGCTGAGAAAAAAATATCAGGGAGAATAATTAACCCTCTGGGCCGGCCAGGATTTTAGCTAAGAAAGCACAAATTTCCCAAAACTAGCATGATAAATTATTTTCTTGATTTTAACACAAAACTTCTGTTTATACCTAGATTCGTGCACTTTTAATATACTTCATTTCTTTGACATATTTTAATAAGCACATGTATATACATTCTTACAAATATCACAAAATATATTCTAGGCTGTATTATACGGCCTTGCCGGTTAAAGGGTGAAAAAATATTAGCATTCCGTCTTAGATTAACTTCATATTAGTGTATTCCAATACAACCAGCACGTGGCTAATATTCGCCTTTCCTGCAGTCAAAATAATGACCGACATCATGGTAATAAGTTTCAGGAATGAAGAAATTATTTTCCTTTTGCTTATTACTTTGATGACTAGCATATAGTCTGAAACTAAAATTACATAAATTAATGGAACTTAAAAATTTAACTGAATACATCTTTTAAAATACATACCAAATCTTTAATATTTCCATTAATAGAGACACACTTTTCCTAAAAAAAGGTACTGGAGAGCGACATCAATCCCTTTTTTTAATTTTGCCCTCTAACATAAAACAGAACACGCAGATTATCTTCATCAAAAAATGGTTTCTGCTTTAAAGTCTTTCTAGATATTTAGCGTAGAATATTGACCTAACTTATTTCCAATACCGTTTTTTCTATTGCATAGTATTAAGTCTAAAACTAGGCATCTATTGCGACAAACGTTTTGTATTTAAAAATAATAACAAGTATTCTATATCATTAAAGAATTAAATTTTTTGATTCATTACTTTTATTTTTACCTTCACTGCGAGAAACCGGGCTCATAAGAATTACGGGACCTAGACCGTTTGTCCGATTTTTATTGGTTAATTCGCCACTTAACGAACATGCATAATCCGCCCGTTATCACATTCGAATAATAATGCAATCGACATTCTTCCTAGAAAACATTTATAAGTCACTGGAAAGGAAAAAATGCATTAGAAAAAAAGCAAACATATGATCACTCACATAGCGTTTAAAGCTGTTTCAAAAGATTTAATATATATAAGCACATAGCTTCCAAGGAAAACAGGGTGAAAGAAAAAATATTTCTTTTAAAAACGCCTATATGTTTGTTTCGCTACTAAACAGGCGTGATAAACAGACGCCATTTTCTTCGAAGAGATTACGAAAATAGTTTTCCTCACTTTCAATATACAAAACAACCAACTAAAAAATATACTAAAAAGAATAAACCTTGACGTTTTATGCCTAGCCCTGGCTCAACATTTGTCAAAAACTGATCTCGTACTATTGAAACATTTCCCCATGCGATTTTCGTAGTCTAATTATAGAACTGAAAGCTATATATACATACATATATTCTACTTCTCTGCAAGTTATAAGTATTAGGGTAATAATATAATAAGCTGCATTTTTTTAAATCCCCTGCTTAACAATTATATTACCTAACACAGAACAATATCATAATGTACTCACCACAAATATGAAATTGAACACAAACATCAAATATTTGATACAACTCATTCCAGCCTGCATCTTGACTTTGTTGTTCGACACGTATCACAAAAAAAATGAAGAATATCAATTATCCAAGCGTAATAACTCTACACACACGCACCTTAAAATACCACAGTCAAAGAGAACTGCTTGCCTGCGAATTTGCAGATGTCTACCAACTTACTGATCATGTGATCATGACGTAACAATCCTCGTGACACTTGCACGGATGAAATTTCTAGATAACAGCCTTGGAATATTGCTTCAAAGTGAAGCAATGATACTTTCTGTGAGTTACCTGTTTTGAAACATAGACCTCAAATTTAAGATATTGTATTCCGTTAGGAATTCCAGTGTTTAAAATGAATTTTTTATGACATATTTATTTCGAAATCAGCATTTTGATAATGGATTAAAGTAGATTTTTAAATTTATTGTGCATTGAAATTTCAAGCCGACAATGACGAAAATCTGTCAATAAACGTTTAAAAGTTCCAAATCAAATTTATTATTACGTAGAATTTGCCTTTAAACTGGAATTCATATTTTCTGCTTAGATTATATTATTTAAAGAACAGCAAGGCATGGTTAGGAGGGAATTGGCGTTGAAGAACATTTTAATGCCTTAAATCGTTTCCACAGTCTCTCTCTCAATTAAATAAAATCATTCGAGTGTTAAAAATTACTTAATTTTTTTTTACTTTAATTATATTTTTTACTGTTGACAAAAGTAAATATTTTTAAAGATTAAAAGTATATTAAATTTCCTACTTAATCAATTCAAGCGCAACAAAAACGAAAAAGATGTGAAAGAAGTAAATAACCACAGTCTCTTCCTACACATTCTAGACGAAGCATCAGAAAATTACTTCCTTCACATTCTAGACGCAACATCAAAAATTAGAGTCCGGTTTCATAACACCAAAGTCTGATTATTATCCGCCTTTACTAAACTGCTCTAGAAAATAGCGCGGATGAAAGTTCTTCTTTAGTCATATGTTTTCTGTTTCGTGGTTCAGAGCATTTTCAGTTAAAAACCTGATGTTATACACCACATGACTTCCTTATACGGAATATTAAATTATATGCATTTTTGCTGCGTTTCGTTTAAACTTATTTCCACGAATTTCATTAGAGATATATTTCTCATTCAATCAATTCAGTTTTCACTTCGCGGCAAGGCAAAAATACATAAAACTTCAAAATATCTTTAATTAAAAGTTGAAAAATATAAAACACTAAATACATTCAAAACAGTTGAAAAACAATTTTTACGATTTAAATTAGAATTTCTCGGTGCACAAAACTGAAAGTTTACTTTTGGTCCCATTCGGCAAAAAGACGCTGAAGATGCAGAAACTGACTTATTTCACTATTCTGCTAAGTTTTCAAATGTAAGCAAATAGTATAGCTACTATGGTAAAAAAAAGGGGGGGGGGCTTCTCCGCACTTTTGGGTGAAAAAAATTAAATAAATAGTAAGACCTTTTTTAATTTTGAAAAATATATCAACCTCAAACATAATTTTCTTGGGATAGAGTATTCCTGCAATCGATTTTGTCTTCAACTAATGATCCTATCGCACATAATAAAGGTGCTAGCAAAATTCAGCTGCTTGAATTTCGAAATTAGTGGAACTAAAAGACAAATTTTTTGGTTCTTATAATTTCAGTTTAAAGTTCATGGACAGTTATTTTTTTCGGGGAGGGAAGAGCACCGAAAGGTTCAAATCCCCCTCTCTTTATTTCAATTTTATTTTTCGATAACATTTTCTAAAACTTCTTATTTGAAAATTCTAAAAAATAAATGCACAAATACAATTAGAAATATCACTTTAGTATGTAAAATGCATTTTCTTCAATTAACAAATAACCGTACAAAACTTTATTTCATGAGAAAAGTATTAATATTGGCCGAGCAAAACCAATGAATACTAGTAGTTCAGCTTAAGCTGCTTATTGCAGAGAACGGGCTGGCTGAGTGGGAATTTTCATAATTTTGCACACATGTTATGAATAGTATAGTATGAGCCTAGCCAATTTCCCTCTAAAAGTCTTCCTCGGGCATGTGAGACCATATGTTGGAGGAAGGGAAAGCAAAGAAAATAAAAACACGGCAAAAGAACAAAAGAGAATTCTGTCTCTTTGCGTGACACAGCAACATCATCAAAGACATCCTTCCACGTCGGAGTGAAGTCTAACAATCTGTAAAAGATTTAAACGCAACGCTGCTACATAAAGCATAGAGTGATAAATTTAATAAAATATAAAAAATTTACTTTAAGAATATCTGTTTATCATTCGGTTTTGACCCACATTTACCCATAACTCCTATTTCCCATTCATTAATAATGCTTCTAACGAATACAGTGGCATGTTCCTTTCGCTAACTAAAGCATGAATAAAACTGAATAACTTTATAATTCCTTACGTACAACGAGAAAAGGTTTTCTATTAAGTATACGTTATTTTATCAACATAATTAGTCCAAAGGGGCTTTGTCCCTGAAGGACTATTGTTTAAGTTTTTGCATTTTGCATTGATTCACTATAAATGTCCCATTCACTTTTCAAATTGTTGCCACCTAATATTATGTTCCTGTATTATATTTAAAGAAATTAAATAATGAAGAATCTGCATAAATGTATGTATGTTTCTCGCATTGTGATAAAACAATGGTACCTAGAGCCATCCAATTTTGAATAACGTATGTTTCCACCCGAATATGGGCATCTGGAAGCCTAAATTTGTGAAATTTGTTTTATTATCTCTTTCATATCTTGTAAAACTTTAACGAATTTTTGACGAACAAACTTAACGATTTAAAAGCGAGCAATGGCAACACTCTACGGGGTGAGAAAACTTTTTTTATCTCCAGCGCGCGGAACTGTGTATCGGAAATTCTATAGCTATGCTCATTTTAAAATTATTTTGCGGTACTCCTGTTGAACTGAGTTTGAGGGTTCAAGTGCGAAAAACATGATATTTAATAAATAAAGATAACACGCAAAACGTTAAAAAAACGCCCCTTTGGACGTAATTTAAAATCTGAAACATTTCAGATTTTATTATTATTTCTTTTTTTATATAGTTTTTTTTTTTTTTTAACCTTTGAAATTCCGAAAAATTATTTACGTTTATATAAATCGTTTGTTAAATCTCGTTTGTCAAATCGTCGTTTGTTAAATCTGTGACTTCACAGATTATTGAAAAATATATGCTGAAGTACAATAATTTGGATCACTGCTTAAATTCACTGTGTAGAGACATTAGGTTATTTCGAAGCAGGAGACATGAAAAATGAGCACCGCCTTCGCCTGCAATCGAACCACGGACCTCTCGGTTACGCGTCGAACATGCAGACCACTACACCACGAAGGCATGCGAAGAAGGCGAGAGAAATACCTTATATACTCCCCCTTTTAAAGGGCGACTGGGGTTTTGGGGACCCAGTCGCCAAATCCCGGTGGTGAGAATCATCATCCACCATCTTTTTAGTTCGGGCGCCAGTTGTAGAGACATTAGGTTATTTTGGAATCAGGTGAGTTGAAAAATGAGCACCGCCTTCGCCGGGAATCGAACCACGGACCTCTTGGTTACGCGTCGAGCATGCAGACCACTACACCACGAAGGCATGCGAAGAAGGCGGGAGAAATACCTTATAACTGGTACGTCTAACTTTTTGACTGAAATCATAAATCGATCAGAGCTTACCGAAGTCTCAAAAGTGATTAAATTCCGGTAATAATTTTCATGAAATATTTGTATAAGAATATACTTTGTGGTCTTAAATTAACCTCAAATAATTTTCACGTTATTTACACTTTTTTCATCGTCGGTCTCAAATACCACTAATTTTCTCAAATTCCTTTCTTTTTAATTTAATATACTTTGTCATATATAACTCTTTTATTTTTACACATTTTATGATTTACCTACTTTTTTAATTATTTTTATTTATTGTTTATCTATTTATCATTTTCTTGGCCCCTTTATTATTTTTAATAACTTACCAGTTGTTTCACGCTTGATTTAATTTTATGATTATTTAATTTATTTACTAGTTTTGTTCACCGACCATATCAGTCATCTTTTTATTAGTTTTGTTTTAGTTAGTAACAGCTTTTCACAAGATACCAGCCTATTCAGTTTCATAAATTAAGCTCTTATTTGAAAAGTTACACTTTCGCAACTTTATTAATTATTTATTTATTTTCATCTTTTATTTTGCGTCCAAGTGACTGTATTCAAGAATTCCAAGTCAGCATTTGAAGTCACATTCATAAAAATTATGTGTGATACACACGAGTTTTCCTCACTCCAGACAATAAACAAGTTTAATTGTTAGAAGTCTAGAGGATTTTAGATATAGTTTATTGAAAGTTGGACTAAATCAAAGAATATAGCAATATTAGATATTTTTTGTTAAAAATCAAACCAGTTATTTTCTGTCAACTTCCTTGGATGTTCTAAAATCTCACTGTTATGGCTTTACACAGGTTTCTTTTATCAATATCCGAAGTTAAATCGTTAACAATTTGAAGCGACCGAAAAACTAGATACTTCAACTATGGGCTTAGAATTCTAAGTATGTCTATAAAAACATTTTAAATAACGCTGTAAGTAACTCATTTTCTTACTTTAATTTCTATTTTGCGCAAATATTTCGGTAGCTCCTAACCATGATCTTCAATAAATATGAGGGAAAAAGTGTTGTCTGAAAGCAACACATAGTTAGAGAATTACTATTATGACCTTTAAAAGGACTTGCGTAATTGAAAATGTTAGCAAATTCGAGCCTTGGGTTGGGATTTGAATGAGGTCAATTCTATTGAAAGAACGAGCCTCATTTGCCAGGTCAATATTCCGTCCTTTGCAACTTGGGCCAATGTCAGCTTTTATAAAACTTTTTCTTTGTTCCTATAGAATAAACCGTAAACTCTTGTTTCATAACTATGTAAGTTCTATTTGCGGTCGAGGTTAAACGAGACCTTCTTATCACAAAACAAATGATTATTGAATTTTATGAAAGAGTTCGATTTAATAATCATATTCCATAATACCCAATAAAAGTTTCTGTGTAGCCTTTGAAATAATTACCTGACTTTGAAATTGACTGCCGTATATAGCTTCGTGACTGGCGGCAGAGCTATTATTATTACTAGCTTTTACCCGCGGCTTCGCTCTCGTTGATGTCCTTAAATAAGTTTCAAAGCCTAATGAAAAGAAAATAAACTGTAGGAAAGGAAATAAATAAATAAACAAAAAGCGATATATGGCTTTTACCGGCTGCTTCTCTCGCGTTGATGTCCTTAAATAAGTTTCAACTCCGCGTGAATTTTAAAAATACACTCCGCGTAAAATTTCAGTAAATACTGCCCTTCTTCAATACCATAGGCCGCGGATATTTTGTATTTACGCGGAGCGTATCGCCACGAAATCTAGTAAACTGCTACGTATATTTCCTAATGACTGAAAAATGTTTATGAATGAAGAGCCAAAAGCCGTAAATCCATTGCTCGCTTTGAAATCGCTAAGTTTGTTGACTTCGTTGTACGGAATGTTAAATTATACGCACTTTTTCTTGCATTTCATTTAAACTTATTGGACTGAATTAAATCTACTTCGTCGATAGCGCATAAACCACAAGAGAATAAATGCACTCTTTAAAGTTCAGTATGTTTGTTTACCATAGCGACACTAGCGCTAGCTTCACTTAACAGTGTTACATCTAGTTCATTTTATAACTCAGAATGCACAAAAATTATACCATATGAAGAATTATCTAATCGTTGCCACATGTTCTATTCAAATACTATAATAAATATAAAATGATATATAAAAGAAATTAAACAAACAAACAAACAAAAAAAGTAGTTGTCACAGGTGATTCAGTATTTCTCATTCAATTAATTCAGTTCTCACTTCGTGACAAGGCGAAACTACATAAAAACTCAAAATACCTATATCAAAAATTACGAAGTAAATCTTAAACATTTATTTCCTCGAATAAATTCCCGAATGGATTAAGCTTGATTTTTAAATCGCAATAATAAAAGAAGACGTTATCTTTATTGTTGGAAAGCTTATTTTCTCTAGATTGACAACAAATCCATATTCTGCTAAGTTTCAAATGTAGACAAATATAGCTGCTACAGCAAAAATAATTAGGCTTAGCCGCATTTAAACAACTTTTAAATTGTTGGTAATTCTACAAATTTTGCATGCAGATTTATGAAAGGCAAAAAAACCTTAACTGGAAGATAAGAACAACAAAATTCAATGAGTTTTAAAGCAAAAAAAAATGCGCAATTTTCCAAACTATAAGAATAATAATAATAATAAAAAAAAACAGAGTCGGTATACGTGTATATACATATTTATATACGTTTCGTGCCGCCGATTGCAACCAAAATGGGAGGTGCACAACTACATGTTATAGCAGTCCCATGTACAAAATTTCAACGTTCTGAGGCTATTCGTTTTTGACTTACGCGAGGTACATGCATACGTACGTACAGACGTTACGATAAAAACTCCTCTGAATACATTTTAAAACAGTTTTATAATTCGTTTTGGGAAAAAGAGGCCTTTATTCTGTCATTGCATACAGATGTCACGCAAAAACATCGTTAAATTGCATTCTATAGCGGTAAAAATGAATATCTTCGTTGAAATATGGTACACGGAATTTTTTGCAATTACAATACTTCCTTTACTAACTGCAAGGAAGTAAAAATTTATTTAAGTTCTGCAAAATATGAAATAGATAATATAACAAACTCCAAATTCGGCTGCCAGATACCAATACTCGAGTGGAGGACTACGTTATTTAGAACTTTATATCTCTAGGTACCGTTGTTTTTTCACAGTGCGAGAAACATACATGCATTCACGCAGATTCTTTATTTTTTAATTTCTTTAAATACAATGCAGGGCTCTAATATTTGGTGGCAACAATTTGAAAAGTAAAACGCCGTTTATAGTGAATCAACACAAAATGTCAAATTACCAAAATGTCAAAATTTTAAATTTCGTCCAAATGGGCGCTTTTTTAACATTTTGTGTGTTCCGCTTATTTATTACGTATTATGTTCTTCGCATTTAACCATAAAACTCAGTTCAACAGCAATATCGCAAAATAATTTTAAAATGAGCATATCTTTAGAATTCCCGATACACAGTCTCGCGCGCTGGAGATGAAAAAAAAAAATTTTTTTTTTCTATACAACGTTGCCATTGCTTCCTTTGAAATCCTTGAGTTTGTTAGTCAAAAATTCGTTGAAGGTTTACAAAATATGAATCGATAATAAGACAAATTTCAAATCTGCGATTCCAGATGCCCATATTCCCAGGAGGATTACATTATTCAAAATTCGATATCTCTAGGTACCGTTGTTTTATCACAATGTGAGAAACATACATGCATTTATGAAGATTCTTCATTATTTAATTTCTTTAAATATAATACAGGGGGATAAGATTTGGTGGCAACAATACGAATACTGTAACAACGCTTGTAGTGAATCAACGCAAAATGCCAAAACGGAATTAATAGTCCTTCTGGACAAATTGCTCCTTTGGACTGAAAAAAAGAAGGGGGTGGGTTCTACTGGGTCGACTGACGAATTTCAAATTGCGTTTTTCATGTCTCGAAAGAGCGACTTAAGATATATATTAGATTTATATATGGACATTTTTCTGAAATGACATACCAATTTTTTTCCATATTTCGATTCTACGACTCAGATTATGCCTAAATATTGAATTTTGTAAAATTTGTTGCGAAATTTAGTGAGAAATTTAAACATTTATCTTGGCGCATTTTTTTTCAGCTTGCCCCAAGAATAATTCACTCGGTGAACGTCCTTTAAGATGATGATGAAATTTGTATAGATTACAATTCAAACCTTTTTTGGAAAAATTTTTTATTGATTTAAAAATACAAATTTGAAACATAAATCATAAAAATGGGCAAATTTTATTTGGGATGAACCTAAATTTCGAAATGGGAGAGGAAGAATCAAATAAGTTTAATAAAAAAAGAGAGATTAATAAACATATACCAAATTCAATTAACGCTAAGGAGCTAAAATTTTTAAAAACTACGTTTGGAATTTTTACAAAACTTGGCAGTTTGGCATAATTTGAGTCGTAGAATCGAAATATATAAAAAAATTGGTATATCATTTCAGAAGATGTCCGATTTTATGTCCAAATATCTATATTAGAACAATGCTATATGCAAATCTGATACATATCCTAAGTCGCGCTTTCGTGACATGAAAAACGAAGTCTACGTTCCAGTTCACGTTAAAGATTTTACGTTTTTTAAACAGACTTTCTTGTTTTTTTTACTAATTTAAAAGTTTATTAATGTATTTTTGAATAATTTGAATAGCGATTTCGAAAATTATTTCTCAAAGCGAGCAATTTTTTTTATATGTTTTCATGTAAAGTAAAGAAAAAAAATATTTAAACTCTAATTTTAACATACATGACGCTCAAAGAGTCGTCATAAAGCATGACATTCGGAAACATTCCTTTCCCCTTATGTTTATATAATCAAAAACCACGTTTATGTGAGTCAGGCTACCCTCATTTTGAGTAGAAGGTCAAATCTACATGTATGTGAAACAGTAGGGACATACAATGCAATCTTCTGCTAAAAGTTATAGTTTTTAAAACGTTTCAGGACACTGGCACAAATGTGTGACGGCCGGGGGTGAACGAGAAAACGCTCTGGCACGCCAACGTGTCGGCCGCGAATTGAGTGCGTTTTTTGCTGGCACCTATACGTAACACTTGGCGCGAAAGGGTTAATAACGAAGTAGCCTGACCGGAAACACGCGCCACTAAGGACTCTTAAGCTCTCTCCCTCGAAGTCTCTTCCTTAAATACTCCTTCTAACTTATTTGCATACAAGGCGACACTAAAATCTCATTCTAGTAGGGAGTAGTAGATGGGAAACGAGAAGGGACACTAAACCATGTCTTAACTTAAAATAACTGTTAGAGACGAAAAGTAACCTCTGCAGATGATAAAATGCTTTCTAGAAAGCATACTTGCGCATTTATTAGCACAGATGAGCAACTGTTCAATGCATTCCATTGTCAGACGGAATTTAAGATTTCCGTGAAAGAGAAATAAACATAACAACTGCGAAACTGTGAGTTATAAAGCGAATATATCATTACTTGAATTTTCAACTTGAGAAAAATGTTGTCGTTTTATTAGTTAATGAAACAAATACACTCATGTCCATAAATTAAGGATAATTCGGAGTCACGCGGAAATCGAACTCTAAAGTAAATATATCACCTGTAAAATCACTACACACATCTTCAAGAATCAGATGCAAATTTCAGGTAGTAACCAGATGACACCGATGGTACGTCACAATGACGAGAGTGTAAGAAAGTGATATATAAGGAATACAGGCAAAGAAGTAAGATTGTTCGCAGGCGCTTTATAAGCATTTCAGTGCAATAACCGAATAGTTATGACACGAAGGACGCATTTGGATGATTTTTTACGTGGCAGAATTATCGGCCGTCTGGAACGGGGGCGTACCCAACTGGAAGTATCAGACGAACTTGGAATTGCCCAGAGTGTCATCTCCAGGCTTTGGCAACGATTCCAAGATGATGGTAATGTGAGTAGACGTTACAGCACAGGTCGCCCCAGATTAACAACGCCGAATGAGGACCGGTGTTTGGCAGTTACTGCCAAGAGAAACAGGCGGAGCACAGCCTCAGACCTGTCTCTTCAGCTCTCTTCAGCCACTGGTACGAAATTACGAGGTAGACCGTGTACAGACGCTTAGGGCAGATTGGTCTATACGCTCGTAGACCTGTCAGATGCGTTCCACTTACTGCAACTCACTGTCGCCTGCGGTTAGCCTGAAGTAGAGAGCATGCATTGTGGACACCGCAACAGTGGGCTCGTGTGATGTTTTCCGACGAGTCCAGGTTTAGCTTGCAGTCTGATTCTCGCCGGACTCTCATATGGTATCCGTTACGACCAAGAAAACATCATTGAACGACACCGTTACGGTGGTGCAGGAGTGCTCGCTTGGGGTGGAATTATTCTGGGTTCAGAACTGACCTGCATGTTCAAATTGGAACCATGACGAGCCAAATCTATCGGGACGTCATTCTGGAACAACATGTAGGTTTGTTTCGGGGCGCCATGGGCGCACAATTTGTGTTTATGGATGACAACGGCCGTCCTCACCGTGCAAACATCGTAAGCGAATGCCTTCAATCGGAGGATATCACCCGTATGGACTGGCCAGCATTCTCACCGGACTCGAATCCAGTAGAGCACGTGTGGGACATGCTTGACCGACGAGTTGCAGCCCGTGAACCTCCTCCTACAGGTCTACCGGAACTTCGGAGAGCATTGCTTTTTGAGTGGTGTCATATCCCCCGAGATCAGATCGATCATTTGATAATCGGCATGCCTAGGCGTTGTACAGACTGTATTGCATCGTCTGGGAGACAAACAATGTATTAACTATCATACGAACCATGTAATATTGGTTTTTTGTAAATAGGTTTTTTTTGCAATTTGCTCCAGGTAGAAAAAATCGCTAATTTGTTTTAATAATATTAAACATATAGCATGTTTTTTTGCTCTTTACCTTTTGTTTAATAAATAAGCTTTACAAATAAGTCAAATTTGTTTTGCTTCTAACTCTTCCTTTGCCTGATTTTGCATTATCCTTAATTTATGGACATGAGTGTAATTAAAATATAAAAAGTATATGCCAAATATAAAAAGTAAAAGTAAATGCGATATTCCTCAACTGGATTCAAATTTTAGGTTCTAATACTTAAAATGAATATTGCAGTTCCCTAATAATTCATACGGAGTAAATTCTCGGCTGAGTGCGAAATTCTGTGCTTTCATTAGACATGAAACTGTACTTCGAAAGCTTTTTCGTATCTGTAGTCGGTAATCCGACACTTACAGAAATCATTTGCAAGAAGGCGACATTGTTATGGAAGTGGTACTACTGACAACTTTGCATGCTCCATTAACTTTCGCTGTGACCTCATTTGCGAAGGTAAGCCCATTTAAGTTTATTTTCTTTAAACATAAAAATCAAAATTCTTCATATTACTTTTTATGAAAGGATAATTTTTTGTGAATATTCCTTTAACACACGTACACCCCAAAGGAATTTACAAAACATTATTTGAAGAAGATTCGTTGGCATTTGAAATTAAAACATTTACTAAAAACAGATGCATGTTGTAAATGGGGAAAACACCTGCGCTATACGCAAAATAAATGTAACAAGTTCTCTCATAAAACTCATTAATCGCATATAAACATAGTATTGTTGCGTTTTTACGGGTTCGTGGATTTAAGAGTATCCGATGAAAACACGATGCAGAACAATAAAAAGCACAATTTATTTACAGGAATCACTATTTACAGCACAGTTCCAAAATCACCTTTAAAAGCGTCGAAAATCTACAACAAATACGCTGAAACAATCAGCAACACAGTTTCAGGCTGTAACTGTAAAGGTAGCTTCACGGCAACACTAAACTTATAATAAAACACCGTGGAACAATCACCAATACACTGTCAAGCTATACTGTAAAGATAGCTTCACGGCAAAGCACTACTCGATTGCTTTCCGTTCACAGAACTCTCGCGTAGCTTAGCACAACGCTCACACTACTTCACAATCTCTTCGCAACTCTGCAACTCTTAACAACTAACTAACTCAGAAACGCAAGGGTTTATATAGGTTTTCTTTAAGTTCGACACGTTTCGAGAAATATCTCGACAGGAAGTTATTCTAGAAGCTTCCCGATTGGACCATGGGATATCGCCGATTTGGTCGCCAAATGGGCGATAAAGTCGCCAATCTGGCAACCCTGCCGTACTCTATTTTATGGCAACCCTAGTGCTATGCCGGAAAGCTTACATACAGGCGCAACCGCCGAATTTTTCGTAACAGTATGTAAAAATAGTTCAACACAAAATGCGTAAAAATATGCGAAATAAATGCAAGGACTATAAAGGTAAATGCAACTATGCAAAAAAAATTCAGACTTTTTAAGCAGTTATTAAATTAGATGAATCAGGACATATACTGCGTGATTATAAATAAAGTTCCACTTTCAAAAGACTAAAAAAAAGAACCCCTGGTCAGAATGACTGAAATATGACTCGCATATACATGAAGGAACCGGAATATGTCTGGAGAGAGAAAAAAAATAGTTAAAACTTTTATCAATAGATGGCGCTGTACTTGTCACAATAAAAGACGTGGCAATTGGAGTTAATAAAAACATGGAATACAAGCAGTTTCCGTTATTCTGCGTCTGAGAAGCTCGTCATGGATCAAGCTCTGGTTGCGAAACATTCTTTGCAAGAACTGTGATTGTGCTTCATCTGTTCTGAAGAAGTTCCGGACATTGATGGTTATAAAATGCGGCTGAGGTTCAATGTCTGCAATTTTGAGTATTGTCAGAACGTTGGAGATAGAAATGGGCTTCGTCTGTCTACAAAGAGTTCCACGGGCATACATTGTCCACTTCCATCCGAGTAAGAAATTGTAGGGTAAAAGTTTGCCTTATTCGCGGGTTAGCAAGAAACAACTTCTGGAGCATTGCAAGATATTTCGCGAAATTTTAAAAACCGTACTTCTAGGCTAAAGACTGGGCAATTTTTCATTGTGCTGCACATTCCCATACCATTTCTAATCTCTTGCTATAACTGCATCTTCCTTTGACTTCAAAGCAATTGCTTTCCTCCTCCTGTCAGATACCATGTCAAATGATCTTCGAATTTACGAGGGGTGATCCAAAAAAACGCTTACAAGGAAAATGAAAAAGTATTTATTAACAATAGAAACAAGATACAAATGGAAATCAAGAGACACATCTGGCCTTCATTTTTCACATAGTTGCCAAAATTGTTTAGGCATTTGTCAGAACGTTCGACCAACTGGTTTATCCCGTCTTGGTAGTAATCAGGGCCCTGCTCATTGAGGCATTTCTCGGCAGCTGTTTTCACTGCATCGTCTGAGGTGAACCGTGTTCCGGATAAGTATCGCTTCAACGCCGGAAAAAATGAAATAGTCACTTGGAGCCCAATCGGGGCTGTATGGGGCGTGATTCCAGACCTCTCACTTGAACCTTTGCAGCAATTCCTGAGTGTGGCGAGCTGTATGGGGCCTGGCATTGCCATGCAGAAGAATGACGCCTTTGTTCAGTAATCCAGGCCGTTTGCGTTGGATGGCTTTACGTAATATCGTTAAGGTGGCACAATAACGACTGGCCTTAATGGTATGGCCGCGCTCCAAATACTCGATTAGGATAACATCAGTCCTATCCCAGAAAACGGTTGCCATCACTTTACCGGCAGAGAGTGTGACCTTAAACTTCTTCTTCGTCGGTGATCCAGCGTGTTTCCACTCCATCGTGGCTCTTTTGGATGTGGGGGTGAAGTGATGAAGCCATGTTTCATCACCGGTACTGATGCGATCAATGAAGTGTTGGTCATCCGAATGGTATCTCTGAAGAAATGTGAGGCTGCACATCATTCGAGTGGCCTTATGTTCCGCGGGCACAAACTTTGGAATATCGCAACTCATCGGTTACGATACCATAACTCAGGTCCAACTCTGAGGTAATCTCACGCACGGTTACTCGTCGATCCCTTTGGATGATTTCTTCAACACGTGCCGTGTTGATATCCGTCCTTGAAGAACTTGGACGGCCGCTCGCTTCCATATTGCGGTTTTCCACATGCTCCCTGCCCACTTGATAAGAATGACACCATTTCGCTACCTGTTATCTACTCATTGCTTTGTCCCCGTATACCTCAATGACTTGTCTGTGAATTTCGGATGGGGCCACATTCTTGGCCCATAAGAATCGAATTACGGCTCGCACCTCTATGCGAGACCACTTTTCTAGACTTCTTGCCATTACTGTCGTGCCATTACACTTACTACATGTTCGTGTCTGCGTACTGACGCTACTTACTCGTAGAACCGCTGTAGGACAACTAGCACCATCTGTGAAACACCCTGGGTGGAAATATTCGCTCCACAATTATTACGTTTCAAATGCTTCTGCTTGTAAACTTTTTTTTTGGATCAACCTACGTATGAATCATCTTCTGCCGACCCTTGATAAACCAAAGCTGCGTCCATTAACGTCCTTCAGGGCAGCTGAAGCACAGTCACCATTCTTGCAAGAAAGTTTCTCTAATAAAGCTTGATCATTCACTGACAGAGTCTTCTCAGGAGCAGAATAATGGGAACTGCATATGCTCTACGTTTTTACCTAGTCTAGCATGTGGCGAGCATATCACGTTGTAATGTTTATCCTAAGTTTATAACAGTTACTTTAAGTTTGTCACACTTTCCTATCTCTCCTAATTTCAGCATACAATTTCCTACCAGAAGGTATTTTCAGAAACGCGTTTAATGCAAATGAGTAAGACTAATAGTTAAGTCGATGTTTCACTGATTTCTGACTGACGCGCGTTTGCCTTTTTGCTATGTTTCTCTGTAAGCTATTACTACGCTCGGCCATACTTTAGGCCCTTCGTCTACTTAATTGAGATTTAGGAGCCAACTACTTAGAATCCTGAGAGCTTCGGCTATTTCTTTTTAGTTATGAATTTGTTAAGCTTTAATTCTTATTAATTTAAGTTCAAGCCCAAGTGGAGGCTTTGCTGTATGCTCTGAGATAGAAGCCGACTGTGTTTCATCCTTATTGCGAGAAATAAAGGGTAATTTAAACCTTCTTGAGTCTTACGTCTCTGTTCACACACTCAAGTGATTGTTCGCTTATCGGTGTAAGTGGTATCCCATATTTAACTGTTAAATAAAAGGGTGAGACTTAATTAGCATATTATGACAATTACAGGGATATATAATGAAAAACTTTAAACTATTTTTTTTTACTTCGCCAGACAAATTCCCATTGCTTCATTCATATTCAGATCAAATTTCAGGTCATTATGACCAGTGGTTCTTTTATTTTACAGCCTTTTGAAAGTGGAACTTTAATTAGCATCACCCTGTTTATTTCGGTTATTAGAAATTCAATCCGCGGCACTAAAATACTAAGAAAAATATAAAATAATATTTCCTTGCAAGAACAAATTATTTAATCACTTTTAAAATATTTATGCCCACAAGCGGCCGAGCGGTAAAGACGCTGAACACTGGTAGTTCGGTCCGAGGTTCGAATCCCGCGAACGGACTGGCTGCATGGGCGTTTTCGTGGTTTTCCCCATGTGTAACGTGTATACGAGCCAGTTTCCCTTACAAAGTCCTCCACGAAGGCATCCCTCCCCTTAGGCAGATAGCCTTCGTGTGCTTTGCCATAATTGAATAACCTAACCTAACCTTTAAAATATTTATAACTATTAAGAGTAGGAATTCCCATATAAATTTCAGAAATTGTCTATTTGGGATTTAATATAAGCTGAGATTTAATAGCAAATAAAAATATTTGTTCAATCTAAATTTTATCACTTCATTCTATTTATAAATCATGGATTTCCTTCTAGGAATTTGAGAATTCGAACGGTGAATGAAATGTTAATACTTCGGAAAAAACGCAATGAAAACATATCTCAGATTTCGTATTAAACCTGTAAATTTCGCCGCGTTAATGTCCGTGAAAATTTTTGACAACTGTCGAATCATTTAAAGAAACGTTCTCATTTAAGTGAATGGACCTCTTTTCTAAATTCTTTTAAACAGAAAAAACATTCTGTTTATTTCATGCTGTTTGAATATAATTTATGATGTAGAATACGTGTTTGGGCTATTGTTAAAAAATAATCACAGTTGTTCAGTTAAAATTTCTCCTGATAAAGGCAATCATTTATGACAATTATATTCAGTTGCTTTTAATAAATGCAAGATAATGCAAGATTATAAAATCTCAATCAATATAAAATCAATGGCTTTTAATCACTTATTCATCTTGCCAAATCTAATCGCCAACTGGTAATTTCTAAATGTGATTGCCATTTCTGATAAAATATGTAACTCGTTAGCATCGCAGAATTTTGTCTACTTTTTTCAAAAGACTAAAGTACAACCATTCTCTTTATAAATAAAATACTGTTACGTATTTCGTATTTATTTAGCTATTTATTTAGAATTGTAATTAAAATTGCTTTATTTTCTTGTGCAACGCACACGATTTTTGATGAAAAAACTACGTCGGAAAAGTAAAAATAAAAGAGCGCGTGCGTTTAATATTTAATAAGCAAATATCTCGTAATTGTTGCTGCCATCGAGGAAAATCGAGATATTTATAGATTTTACCAGAATATTCTAGTGAATAATTAAAAACTTCTAAAAGACGAATTTAAACACCTCAGCACAGTTGTAGCTGTTTTAAGGAAACTGTTTGTTTACTTGTATCGTTTTAGTTTAAACTAACAAAGTTTTATGTTAATTTTCTCTTTCCTGTAAGTTCTCATTCTAACTTCCCGTTAGAATGAGCGCGCGTTTCAGCTTTATGCTAATTTGAAGTGGAGCCAAGTTTTGTATTTATTGTTGTTCTGAGAGCAACGACTTCTTAATTTTCTATTTAACTTTATTTTAAATTATTTGATTGTTCAGTTTAGGCCCAAGTGCGGTCATTATTTTCCGTTACACCTTCCGAGTTGGGAAGTGGCTGTAAATATAGTAGTTTAATAAAAGGGTAATTTTAAAACCCTGCCTGCGTGCAGTTCTTCTACCACTTAACCACAGTTATTCTACGACAGAACATAGCTGCATTCAGCTCCCTGTTCAAGATCAGGACTTTAACAACTTCTCGAATATGTTCGCCAAAAGTATGCACAGAACACTCAGTCCTGACATACTTAATGCTGTTATTGATTGTAGCGAATTCGCTGTGAGATGGAATTAGTTTCTCTGTTTTTGAACTGAATTCTGTTTAACGTTTGAGATATTGTGATATTGTACGAATATCTCTGAGGAAATATTTCAGCAATTTGTTTTATTTCTTGTGAAAAGAATAAATTTTATTAACTTTTGAACGACTTGTGCATTCAATCCATAACGAACTCGTACGCCCGCAACAATAATTTGTTAAAATCTCAATGACAGTTCTTTCCGTCAAAGAGGAAAGAAAAAGATTAAATGTGAAATAGACTGCCCAGATTTAGAACAAATGAGTTTTAGGGAGAGAAGAAGATTAATTTGTAGCATTCATTATTTTAATTAACCAAATTATTTTGAGTTTGAACTTTCCTATCGATATCTCAAAGTTTCAGTTGCTGCCCGAATTTAGCGCGAGCGAGATATGTATGCAAATCGCATATATCTGTTAGCAGTTTAAAAAGCAGGAGTTAAGGAGTCTCACGACCTTTAAATCTTCAAAAATATCAATTTTTTGAAAAACATATATGTTTTAGTTTGAACATTTCTGCGCACGTTAAAACAAACCGCGTTAAAATATTCCTTGTAGTTTAGGATATATCATTAACGAGGGGAAAATCAGAGTCTTGGATTTATCGCCGTAAGGCTGTACGCGCAAGGATTTCCTCTGTCTACTGAAAGTTCGCCTTCATAGGCAATTGCAATTATTAGTTCTTACTCGTGAAATTCGCATTATTGCATTTCACTGAGAGTTAGGCTTCCCTCGCCGTCCTACTTAAGCTAAGTTAGGGATTTAAATTTGTTAACACACTTTATTTTCATATTATTTTAGCTCAGCCCAAGTAGTGGCTTACTCTCGAGTCGGAGAGTTGTAATTATTTGAATTAAAGGGTCACTTTAAACCCTCCTTCTGACTTTGTAGTTCTTCAACACTAAAGGACATAGCCTAGATTTGCTCACTGTCCTCCACATAGGTTTCACAGCATATGCTGAGCAAGAAAGTTAAGAGATTGAAGGAGAAACCTTATAAATTTAATATTAATATAGATTAATTTAAGATTAAAAACATTAGATAAAGATTTATGTGTCAATAACATATTATTAGTTCCGTCTGAAATATAATTTAATGCCCCATGAACATTTCAGTCTTGAAAATTAGCTTTGAGAAGACGGACACTAGAGAATTTTTCAAGAATCTTTCTTATCGCTGAAACTCCTGTTTACTCAGGTGCAGTACTAGAAAAGTGAATGATCTGATTCTGAGTATAATTTCTCCTGCAGTGTCTTGCATCGACATTTATTTTGTTTCTTAGCCGTCTAAAATTCATTTTCACGGTCGAAAAGCTAAGGTACACATACATTTCTAACAAATACATTCCGTATACATGAGTGAAAAATTGCCGTAAAAATTTATTGTTAAAAATTTGCGAAACAGAACTGTTTAAGCAATTTAGGTATATACTGTTTAAGGAGACGAACCAAAACAAAATTCTTCCCATCGCCCGTATTCTTTCCTTAATCATTTCTACTACGCTTGGAAGTAGTCTTCAAGTTTTTTCAAGAGACAACTGTGTACATAGCCAGTAGCCGCTGGATAAAGCAGAATAATAGCAACGAATCGAATCCTCTTTTTCATTTCCTTTCTGCGTGGGAAATCGTAGGAATGATTGATAATAGAGATATACTTGTGGTCTCTTAAGAAGGATTGACTTAGTTTGGTTATTTAAGAACGGCAAAGCAATCAAGAAAGGCCTACTTCCTAAGCGAAGGGATGCTTTCCTGGAGTATTCTTTAACGAAAACTAGCTCGTGCACACGTTACCACAGGATGGAGAAAACTCCGATGCTGCTAGCCCGTTCGCCGAAGAACTGGTGCATTTAACCTTTTGACCATTAACGGGATATACATGTCCCACAGTTTAAAAATTACTGCTAAGTACCTAGAATCTTTTGAATGTTGGGGATCATCTGTAGAGACATTAGGTTATTTGGATGCAGGAGACATGAAAACTGAGCAACGCCTTCGCCGGGAATCGAACCACGGACCTCTCTGTTACGCGTCGAGCTTGCAGACTACTACATCACGAAGGCATGCGAAGAAGGCGGACAAATACCTTATATACTCCCCCTTTTAAAGGGCGACTATTGTTTTGGGGACCCCCTCGCCAAATCCCGGTGGTGGAGAATCCTCATCCACCACCTTTTTTTAGTTCGGGTGCCAGTTTCGAGACTTTAGGATATTTTGGAATCAGATGAGAGGAAAAATGAACAACGCCTTCGCCGGGAATCGAACCACGGACCTCTCGGTTACGCGTCGAGCTTGCAGACCACTACACCACGAAGGCATGCGAAGAAGGCGGGAGAAATACCTTATACATCTTCCAATAGTTGCAAAATCTCAAGATGCCGCTGTGCTTGTTGTACACAAACGAACATAGAGAAAAAAACAAATATGAGTTGACCAATGTGCAATGTTGGACTATGTAAAGAATGATCTACCCTGTATCATACGATTCAAAATCTATTTCATATAATAAAGTTTTTCATAATAGGATGCTAATAGTAAGTAATAGAATGGAATAATAGGTATGTCTATAGTGAGACGATCGCCACGTGTGGGACATACGTATCCTACCATTAACTTCGCTGGAATATATGTATCCCAGACTTGGGCCTGAAAACCGTTTGTCAAAATAATCCCAAATGCTAAATTTACTTTATTTATGACATATTTTGTTTATAACATATAATAAAGTTTATGATACATAATAAAGGTTTTGAGAATAATAGGCATTTATGACCTATAATAAAGTTTTCCTAGCCTTTGGCTTGAAAACTTGTAGGGTTTTAGTTAAACTAACAAAGTTTTATGTTAATTTCTCTTTCCTGTGAACTCTTATTTCAACTTCCCGTTAGAATGAGCACGCGATTCAGCTTTATGTTAATTTGAAGCGGAGCCAAGTTTTGTATTTAAAGGTTAACGAGGAACTTCTCGGTGTGAGAGAGCTTTTAGTCTCAGATCGCTTCGGCTCTGTTCGACGTCCATCTGACGTCATCTGATTCTAAGCCTTAGCGCTGTTACTCTAAAACTTGTTGAAGAAATCTAAGTGCGTTAGTATTAGCTAATTCTTGCTACGCACCATTGATAGTTTAGAATAGAGGCCAACCTCGCGTTTAAAGCTCTGACAGCAACGACTACTTAATTTTCTACTCAACGTTATTTTAAATTTATTTGATTGTTCAGTTTAGACCCAAGTGCGGTCATTATTTTCTGTTATCCCTCCCGAGTTGGGAAGTGGCTGTAAATAGTGGTTTAATAAAAGGGTCATTTTAAACCCCCGCCTACGTGCAGTTATTCTACCACGGACACAGAACATACCTGCATTCAGCTCCCTGTTCGAGACCAGGACTTTGACAGTGTTACGACAATGTTCTCCAAAAGTATGCACAGAACACTCAGTCCTGATAAACTTTATTGTATTATCTAATATGTGAACACACATTTACCTAATATGTGTTCCAGTCTTTGGCTCGGGAACCGTTTGTGAAAAAACAAAATCCCAAATACTAAATTTACCTTATTTATGGTATTATTTGTTGACTTGGATAGAAAACGGGGTAATTTTTTTAAATTCATAGTTAAAGGCTTAAAACCCGAAATTAACAGTGATAAAAGCTACTTGATTCTAAAGGCAGTTACTACATAATTGAATACCGATTAGTGAATTTGTAGGCGAGTATTTATTTTGGACTTTATTCACTTATGTTTCTATAATATAAGAAGGGTTGATTACGATTTTAAAAAAGAGAGAAGTAGGCCCTATATGTAGGCGCTTTTGTAGTTGAAATCATAAGGAAATTTCCGAAGGATGATCCGAACAGTGTGACAATATATTAGCTATATATCGCGATTGCAATGCTTCCTTTGCAAGACCTAATAAATAGTTTAAAAAGCATTGTAGGGATGGAAAATAGGTTTTTTTCAAAGCAGGAGAGATGAAAAATGAGCAATGCCCTCTCCGGGACTCGAACCACGGACCTCTCGAATACGCGCTGAGCGTGTTGACAACTACACCCCAAAGGCATGCTAAGAAGACGGGAGAAATACCTTATAGCATAAAAGCATTAATACACTCTTTTGCCAAAAAATCGAAGCACCATGAAGAAAGTGGTTGTTTTTGATGAAAATGAATATGTATATAGCTCATACACAGATAATAAAATGTTTGGGGCGGCAATGCATGCTTGAATTCGTCGAGGCAAGGAGTGATAGAGGTTCCTAATGTCATCCTGCGACACATTCTGCCAGACATTCATCAGTTGTGGCTCCAGATCTGCGATATTTTGTGGCGCCCGAATTTGGCGGCCTACCATGCCCTAGACATGCTCGATCGGTGAAAGGTGTGGTGACCTTGCTGGACTAGGAAGAGTATCAACCCCAGGGAGACAGTCCAGAAATATGCGAGCGGTATGTGGCCTGGCACTATCTTGTTGGAAAATGGTCCCAGGATGACGCGCCATGAAGCGTAATGCAACCGGCCGCAGGATGGTACCAACATATCGTTGAGCTGTTAAAGATGTACGGAGGATGACTAAAGATGACCTGCTGTCATAAGGCACACCATTACACCAGGGGTTATGGCTGTATGCCTTTGTAAAACAAAGGGTGATTGGGACCGCTGGCCCCGTCCTCTCCAGACACGAAACACGGTGGTCATCTGCTTCAAGAGTGAAGCGGGATTCATCACTGAACACTGTAGGATGCCAGTCTGATGGCAGCCATGATGATCGGCTGCGACACTACTCCAGAAGATTCCGCCGATGTTGTGGGGTGAAAGGCCTCTGTGAACGTAACCCCGCCTCAGACAAGCTCCGTGAGATGGTGGACGGTACCACGTAGGTATAGATGTGGCTGTAATGCGTTGAATAGTCGACAATGATACCATTGCGGCGGTTCGCGTCTGGCAAACAATCATCCTATCTTGCCTCGCATTTGTGCTCCTTGGCCTTCCAGAGCCTTCATTTCGTCGGCAATTTTCTTGTAGCAATCATTGCTGCCAACATCTTTGCGCAGCAGTGTCTGTACGCTGCACATGGCGGTCTATTGCTCGGTATGACCACCCAGCTTACCACAACCCTACAATGCGACCACGTTCGAAGTCGTTTAGTTGTCTGTAAGGTCTTCGATATCGTCGTAACGGCATCTTTAGTTGCTTCTTTACGGAATTACAATGGCAGCAACAAAAAGAGATCAATTTTCCGCCTCCGTTACTGGTTTTATACTTTGCGAACTGCACGCTAGAAATGCGCGCTATGATCGCAATTCCTGTTCATTTACTTCGAAACTTTGATCATTTGCATGTTCGATCAAGATGCTTTTGTATATTAAATTTCGTCACGTTCGCAAAAGTCCTTCTTGATGCTTCGATTCTTTTGCAAAAGAGTGTAGTTCTTCATAATGCTTCAGCAACCATCCTATACCACGCAGAATTTAATATTTATTTCCGAACTTCCAATAAGTTTTCTAATGAAAGTAAAAACTATGTATATGCGTGATTAAGTAGCACTGTTTTTAGTTTAAGTTCCTATCAAAGATTTGAGATGTCAGTTGTAAATTCTTTGCTACTTACTGTTATCTCATATTCAGAAATAATATAAAATAATGAATAATAATTCTCGTTTGTTGTTTAAAGCTATTTTTTAAAGATCAAGAAGTTCAACCGGTCTCATTACTTTAAGAAAGAATAAGCAGAAGAGCTATAATTTGATTCTTATGCAAATATGATGCTGGATCGGATGAAACAAAACGATATTTTCTCCCCTTTTCTCTTAATCTCTTTTCCTGAGGTCTCACACATGCACTCTAATATTTAAAAAAGTGTATTAAAATGATTTATCTTGTGTTTCTCAACAATTAAAGAAAACAAATTTTTCAGTCCTGCCTGCAGATATGGCAATTTAATTATATTTCTTGTACAATATCTCGATCAAATCACACTCTTATAAGCTGTATAAAATAACGTAAATGAGGCCTTACAAAGACAGAATCGCATCATACTTGAGGCTGTATTCTTTCTGGGCTGATACACTAAACGAACTGCTACTTATTATTATAAAAGGGATGATGACTGCCTGACTTTCTGAACACAAATAATTATGGTGTCCTTTTGTCTAGACAAAACGCATTAATGTCTAGACAACAGAACATCAAAAGTGATAAAACCATATCTGTCCTACAAACATTGAATTCAACTCTTACCTATCAGACTCTCTATAAAACGGTTCTTCCCCATCTACTTTCAATTTCTCTAGGTATTAAACATGTTTGATTGGCATCACTAACAAAGAATATTCACTTTAGAGACTGTGGTTTGATTTCAAATAGATAGTGAATTTTGTAGAGAATTTTTTAAATTATTGTGTAGTACTTTGGAAAAAACTTTTCCTTTCGTTTATGATTGAAAGATTTAAAATCCATTTTCTCAATACTGTTTTTAAAGTTAACGAAATCTTGGAATATATTATATAAGGTGTTTCTCCCGCCTTCTTCGCATGTTTTCATGGTGTAGTGGTCAGCACACTCAACACGTATTCGAGAGGTCCGTGGTTCGAGTCCCGGCGAGGGCGTTGCTCATTTTTCATCTTTCCTGCTTTCAAAAAATGCTTAATGTCTCTACAGTGGCACCCGAATTAAAAAAGGTAGTGGATGATGATTCTCCACCACTAGGATTTGGCAATTGGGTCCCCTAATTCCCAGTCGCCCTTCAAAAGGGGGAGTATATAAAGTACACTCATGTCCATAAATTAAGGATAATTCGGAGTCACGCCCAAATCGAATTCTAAAATAAATATATCACCTGTAAAATCACTACACACATCTTCAAGAATCATATGCAAATTTCAGGAAGTAACCAGATGACACCGATGGTACGTCACAATGACGAGAGTGTAAGAGAGTGATATATAAGGAATACAGGCAAAGAAGTAAAATTGTTCGCAGGCGCTTTATAAGCATTTCAGTGCAATAACCGAATTGTTATGACACAAAGGATGCATAGGGATGATTTTTTACGTGGTAGAATGATCGGCCGTCTGGAACGCGGGCGTACCCAACTGGAAGTATCAGACGAACTTGGAATTGCCCAGAGTGTCATCTCCAGGCTTTGGCAACTATTCCAAGATGATGGTAATGTTAGTAGACGTTACAGCACAAGTCGCCCCAGAGTTACAACGCCGAACGAGGACCGGTATTTGGCAGTTACTGCCAAAAGAAACAGGCGGAACACAGCCTCAGACCTGTCTCGTCGACTCTCTTCGGCCACTGGTACGACAATTTCGAGGCAGACCGTGTACAGACGCTTAGGGCAGATTGGTCTATAGGCTCGTAGACCTGTCAGATGCGTTCCACTTACTGCCACTCACTGTCGCCTGCGGTTAGCCTGGAGTAGAGAGCATGCATTGTGGACACCGCATCAGTGGGCTTGTGCGATGTTTTCCGACGAATCCAGGTTTAGCTTGCAGTCTGATTCTCGCCGGACTTTCATATGGAGAGCTCCAGATACCCGTTACCACCAAGAAAACATCACTGAACGACACCGTTACGGTGGTGCAGGAGTGCTCGTTTGGGGTGGAATTATTCTGGGTTCCAGAACCGACCTGCATGTTGAAATTGGAACGATGACAAGCCAAATCTATCGGGACGTCATTCTGGAACAACAAGTACGTTTGTTTCGGGGCGCCATGGGGGCACAATTTGTGTTTATGGATGACAACGCCCGTCCTCACCGTGCAAACATCGTAAGCGAATGCCTTCAATCGGAGGATATCACCCGTATGGACTGGCCAGCATTCTCACCGGACTTGAACCCAGTAGAGCAAGTGTGGGACATGCTTGGCCGACGTGTTGCATCCCGTCAACCTCCTCCTACATGCCTACCGGAACTTCGGAGAGCATTGCTTTCTGAGTGGTGTAATATTCCCCAAGATCAGATCAATCATTTGATACTCAGCATGCCTAGGCGTTGTACGGACTGTACTGCATCGTCTGGGAGACATACAATGTATTAACAATCATACCAAGCATGTAATATTGGTTTTTTGTAAATAGGTTTTTTTTGTAATTTGCTCCAGGGAGAAAAAATCGCTATTTTTTTTAGTAATATCAAACATATAGCATCTTTTTTTGCTCTTTACCTCTTGTTTAATAAATAAGCTTTACAAATAAGTCAAATTTGTTTTGCTTCTGACACGTTCTTTGCCTGATTTTACATTATCCTTAATTTACGGACATGAGTGTATTATTGGTTTATTATAGAATTCTATACTATTTTAGAATCCTCATATGAGAACCACTGAGATCCGCTGAACACCGTTTCAGCTAATAAACAAAACTAAATTACTTTAAGTCGATACAGTTATGAACGTTATAAACCTATTTTGCTCATTATGTTAATGAGTCAAACTAACATTCATTGCACAGTGTCATTAAAAAGTACGCCTAAAATTTCTTTTTAAATAAGTTACTTTGTTGCTCTGATGAGGAAACATACTTTTGTAAAATTAATGATAAATAAAAAATTTTTGAAGTCATCGACTGGCAACAGCTTCCTAATTTTTATTTGCAGCAGATTATAGCAGTTACATGAAAACAATAATACACACTTCGCCGAATTAAGCTTACTGTTAATTTACTTACCTGTTTTAAATTTTTTAGTTGATGTAAATAATATTGTTACGAATTTTGTATTTAGATAGTTAATGTTAATACTATTATAATTAAAATTATTTTATTCCCCCCCCTGCAATGCAGTGCGAGACGAGTTTTAAGAGAAAGCTATGCTGGAAAAGTAAAAATACAGGATCACGTACATTGTATATATAAAAAAGGGCAGATTTTTTTATGTTCGCAATGTTTATCGTTTTCCTGAACGGTTGGAATAGTTCAAATGACTGGTTTGGGGAGAGGGCTAAGATCTTGTTTACATTTTTTGTACTTCTTATAATACATTTATATTCAAAGATGTGTTTTGCACAATCAAGAATTTAACTTATTCCTCTTTGAAATTTTTCGCCTGAGAAAAGATAATAAAAATTAGACTGAGTATTCCTGCGTAGAAAATTTAGACGTGAAATAAGTTAAAAGCAATAAAATCAACAATTAATCATATAAAACTGGTTATCAACAATTTTGTATGCTTGTTTAATTTTTCTATGGAAATACTCGTCATTTTCAATATACAAAAAATATTTCAAAGAACTTTGAAATATTAGTACAAACTCATTAATAAATTAAATTTAAATAAATAATGGGTTGTAACTCAAAAGGCAAATTAATTTAATGTAAGAGATTTAGATTGAAAAATTTGCACACACAAATGAATTATCTAAGGTTTTATTTCATAAGTAACTTTGATTTTGAAAGATGGCATTTAAACCTATAAACATGTGTGGACACTGAAAAAGTGATGCATATATAAAAACATTATAAATTTCCATAAGTTTTCTTATTGAATAATAAATTTTAACAGTTCTATGCTATAAGACTAGGGTCTAAGTTTGCATAAAAATTCCTTTGTTAAATGAAAGAATTTAAGTAATTTCTACAGCCCTTTTGGCAATACACTAAAGATTTTTTAACAAGTTACACGGTCTCACTTGCTATTAGAACCATCATTAAATCCTTATTTGATCTTATCTCTTTCTGAACATTATGATGTATATAGATTGACCTCGTCTTTGTAACTGATAATTATTATTTGCAAATTACTCTCTTATATATTCACTATACATATTTTGGTGAGTATTTATAGTGACACCATGTGTGTTGTACTTTATTAGCTAATTATTTTATTTGTTATAGATTATACTACTTCATTTTAAAGTACAATACCACCTATTTGATTGCATGACATTATACTCTCATGTCCATAAATTAAAGATAATGCAAAATCAGCCAAAGGAAGAGTTAGAAGCAAAACAAATTTGACTTATTTGTAAAGCTTATTTATTAAACAAAAGGTAAAGAGCAAAAAAAGATGATATATGTTTGATATTATTAAAAAAAATTACCGATTTTTTCTCCCTGGAGCAAATTACAAAAAAGAACACCTATTTACAAAAAAAAATATTACATGGTTGGTATGATTGTTAATACATTGTATGTCTCCCAGACGATGCAATACAGTCCGTACAACGCCTAGGCATGCTGAGTATCAAATTATCGATCTGATCTTGGGGGATATTACACCACTCAAAAAGCAATGCTCTCCGAAGTTCCGGTAGACATGTAGGAGGAGGTTGACGGGCTGCAACGCGTCGGCAAAGCATGCCCCACACGTGCTCTACTGGATTCAAGTCCAGTGAGAATGCTGGCCAGTCCATACGGGTGATATCCTCCGATTGAAGGCATTCGCTTACGATGTTTGCACTGTGAGGACAAGCGTTGTCACCCATAAACACAAATTGTGTGCGCCCATGGCGCCCCGAAACAAACGTACATGTTGTTCCAGAATGACGTTCCGATAGATTTGGCTTGTCATGGTTCCAATTTGAACATGCAGGTCAGTTCTGGAACCCAGAGTAATTCCACCCCAAACGAGCACTCATGCACCACCGTAACGGTGTCGTTCAATGATGTTTTCTTGGTGGTAACGGGTACCTGAAGCTCTCCATATGAAAGTCCGGCGAGAATCAGACTGCAAGCTGAACCTGGACATCACACAAGCCCACTGTTGCGGTGTCCACAATGCATGCTCTCTACTCCAGGCTAACAGCAGGCGACAGTAAGTTGCAGTAAGTGGAATGCATCTGATATGTCTACGAACATATACACCAATCTGCCCTAAGCGTCTGTACACGGTCTGCCTTGAAATTGTCGCATCAGTGGCTGAAGAGAACCGACGAGACAGGTCTGAGGCTGTGCTCCGCCTGTTTCTTTTGGCAGTAACTGCCAAATACCGATCCTCATTCGGCGTTGTAACTCTGGGGCGAGCTGTGCCGTAACGTCTACTCACTTTACCATCATCTTGGAATCGTTGCCAAAGCGTGGAGATGAGACTTTGGGCAATTCCAAGTTCGTCTGATACTTCCAGTTGGGTACGTCCACATTCCAGACGGCCGATAATTCTACCGCGTAAAAAATCCTCCAAGTGCGTCCTTTGTGTCATAACTATTCGGTTATTGCACTGAAATGCTTATAAAGCGCCTGCGAGCAATTTTACTTCTTTGCCTGTATTCCTTATATATCACTCTCTTACACTCTCGTCATTGTGACGTATCATCGGTGTCATCTGGTTACTTCCTGAAATTTGCATATGATTCTTGAAGATGTGTGTAGTGATTTTACAGGTGATATATTTATTTTAGAGTTCGATTTCCGCGTGACTCCGAATTATCGTTAATTTATGGACATGAGTGTATTTTGGAATCTAGCAGCATTATCTATATTTATCGCATCGTATTATATATTGTGAATTAGCATATTTACTGTCACATATTTCATTATTGCTAAATTATATATATTCTTACTACACTGTATTTATATTATTGTTGTATCATAATTATATTATTGGCTAGCTGACCTGTGCGATTGATACATATAACGTGTAATCATTATGATTTAAATTAGTCATGTATGGTTAAAATAATATGTAATAATTAAATGTCATAGATTTGTAAAATCATTCTATGAAACAAATTTGTTTAACATAAATTGTTAATCAGCTTTATGTCAATAGTTTGTGTTCTAAATTAGTACTTAAAAAATTCGACTGTTACTTTAAAAGAAATTTGGATTTTCTTTGAATGTCAACGTTCTCATTAACACGCATTATTTTTAAATAATTATATTACAAATATGAAATAGAACTCAGATAATATATTCTACAAATTAAATAATTTTTAATTAAATAATAAAAAGATTTCATATCAATATAATTTTCAACAAATGGCAGGTATTTACAGTTTGTACAAAACCAATATTTGAGTGGTGGATAAATTACAATATTGTGACAAGTCCAGATATACCAATTAAGGCAGAACTCAGACTGAATACAATTATATTCTAAATCTTCTAAACAGTCACAGCATTTCCACCGCATGCAAATGATTGCATTTTTTAATTGCTCAGTTATCAGGAAAGCATCTGGTTGAAAATACTTTCGAATAGATTCAATGTTTACTATTTTATCTCTCATACATTGCGTAGGTACAATTTGTGGAATTATATATACTTCACCCTCTTCAATTAATTTGTCAGAAACTGCTCGTTTGGCAACTCTTGAATCCACAAAATAGTTTAGTTCAATATCAAGTCTTTCCTCATCCGTCTTGTTTTCAAATGTATCATTTCGCACACGCATAACTTAAGGTTTCTTTTTTATCTGTCCTCGGTTCAAACTAATAGCAGTTTCAGTAACAAGAACTCATAAATTTCATTAACAGTAACTAAAATTTAATTAACAAAGAAATCACATATAAGGAAGATAAGCAGAAACTTGTAAGATGACTGAAAATATGTAAGGTCATTGAATCAAAAAAGCTGTGCGCATGCGCTTACCGTATGGCAAATCGCCGTAAAATGCTTGCACCTGGAGTGATGGTGCGCATGCGCTAACGTAGGTAGTGCGATTAGCCTCGCATGGAAGCCACTGCGGTACGCACGCAACAATATAAAAAGGTAAAACACAGTACGCCTATACTATTAAAATCTGTGTTCGTCTGTCTGTTTGTTTGTTTGTGGCCTTATTTCCTCCGGAACGGTGGGGAGTTGAGTTTCGACAGAAGTACTTAGCCAAGATATCAGTTAAAAATTCTGAAAATTTTCTCCCTCATTTTTGTGAGTGGCAACAGTCTCGCACGCTGGAGATAAAAAGCTGCTTTACTTCGAGAAGTGCTGCTCGTTTCAAATCGCAGAGTTTGTTAATAAAAGATTTTTAAGTTTTACAAAATATGAAGTAAAAATAGCATTTCCAAACTTTATTATTATTTCTCAAATATAGTATTATTTCTGATGTTGAAAGCATGCAACTGCATTTGACGAGATTGTATGTCGAAAAGTTTTCCTTAATCTCAGCAGCTGCTGCTGGCAAAATTTTTTTGTTTCAGGTTAGGATAATTAACACGGTAACTTATTCCCACGTTAATTTTTTTATTGATACTAAGAAAAAGTTTTTATATTATTTTAAATTTAAATCATGACGTCATAGGTATATATATTAAGATGATTTGTCAAAAGTTTTTGTTTCCCGGTTTGGCAACGAAAAAAAGTATTTACGAATTGGTTGTTGCTTGGAAAGAACGAACTGATTTCTTTTAAATTGAAATGTTTTTTATACATTTATTTTTTCCAGTGGTACATATAACTTATAAATTTTGCTTTGGCTGCAGTTCTCTCATCTGGCGAAGTTGTCCGTTAGGTACATATATTTTTTGAGAAGCTGTTTATTTGTAAAATGTGTTATTATTATGTTTAGTATTCTAAAAGGCATACGACGATTGGAATACAATGTTCAGGGAAATCGATGGCTCAGAAACATTATTCGAAAGCAGGTATGTTCCGTAAATAACCTTATTTTTTATTATTTATTTATTTATTTTGGTTATTTTATCATCAATTTCGTCTTCATGCAAGAAACATCGTGTTATAATGCAACGTAACTTCCAGTTAATTAATACTTTATAATAAGCCTTTTAGTTTAGTCATGTTTTTTCTTCTATGCCATTTTTTACTCTTGATGATAAAGCGTAGCATTATTTTAGGTGCATAATATTTATTAAAAATAATACGATTAAAGGGGAAAATGAAAAAGTTAGGTTTTTATAAGGAATTTTCTCTCCCCTTATAGCGTAACTTCATAGTTTGAATTCCAGTGAGGGTACTACTGTTTTCCTGTTTCCTGATTCGAACTAAACCTAATATAATACAAGTAATATAATAATATCTTCAAGTTTGTACTAGAATATACATATACCTCTCTCCTTGAAAGTAGACAATTCGTTATTGGAAAACTAAAAATCTTATTTATTCCTATATTCGATTTCTCTTGTACTGTTTAAAAAAAAATCTGGACATCATTTTCGCTCTGATAAGTCAAAATTATTGAGACCACAAATATTTCAAAAATGTATATAATAATGGGTTGCGAATGCCTCATGCATTGCTTCGCATTTTATCTTACCACAAGAAAAGGCTTTACCTGATAATTTTTTTCATTCTTAACGATGTGGAATTGCATCTATGATTATGAACGATGGCGTAACAAGAATATGAAACTGTAGGGTTTGGTAGTTCCTTTTCCATTAAATTTTCTTTTGGGAAAATAATTCTGCAGGCTGAAAGTGTAGCATATGTGCACAATGCTGTTTTGCATTTAACTTTATGCAACCTACCTTGGAATGCCATGTCTTCCGCCACTATAGTTCGTTACTTTAATAATGGGAGCGCTTCAGTGCCGTTGCCAGCCTTTCCCATTTGCGAAAATAACGCATGTAACTATCCCCGTACAGAACTTATTTTCTCCACTTCATTTGAGAATGTAGTTTGCGTTCAGCACTTATTTGCATGTCAGCTTTCATTTGCGCGCATTTCACGAATTGAATCACGCTAACGGGAATGAAGTAAAAGAAAAACATTTAGCTCTTCAAATCAAATCATCTGCTATAGCTGTCGTTCCCATGGTTATGAGACAAGACGGGAGGCAGAAAATAGCCTTGAAGTTCCTATTTGTAAGTAACACACCATAGAAATAGAAGTTGTTCTCATTTCATTCGGCATACATCATGCCACTTAAGGAAGAGTGACTTTGTTTCAAATCTTTCATAAGTAGACATTTTTAAAAAAATTTTTGAAGGCAATGAATGAAATGAAATTAATGAAAATGGTAATTGAATAAATGAAAATGGTAATTTTTCAAAGAACAAAAAATTTCCCCATTAATATTAAATGGCTTCCTTATTTGTCTTTTAATGCCTCGAATTTATAAGTCTCAAACTGAGACCAAACCCTGTTAGGTTGAATATTTCTACTCCTTAAGAAAGAGAGATTGTTTGTTAGTTTCTTTCTAAATGCATAAAATTAACCATAAAAAAAAAGTTAAACGGAGGGTGAACTTTCTTAATTTTAGATTTCAAACTGGTATCCGTTTCCTTATCCAGTTTCTAGACCTTAAAAAAATAATTAATGAAAATACAATTTCATATATAAATGTAAAATTCTATGAGCTATTAACACTGGAATTCTGAAGACTTCGAAAAATTTCGAACAAAAGTATTCAAAATTAGGTAAGTTAAAAAAGTTACTGTTAAATAAAACTAAATGCAGAATGTAAAGCAGTTTTGTATAATGCTTTTTATATGAAAAACTTTAAGCGTGAAAAGCTGACAAAAATTTCAAAACATTTATAAAAATAACAGTTATAAGGCATTTCTCCCGCCTTCGTGGTGTAGTGGTCACAACGCTGGGTGCGTATTCCAGAGGTCCGTGGTTCGAGTACCGGCGAAGGCGTCGCTCATTATCTCCTGCTTCTAATTAACAATATCTCCTTCAGTTTCTCAACTTATATATTAACTTCTCAATATCTCCTGCTTCTAATTAACCTAATGACTCTACATTTGCGCTCGAACTAAAAAAGGTGGTGGATTATAATTCTCCACCACCAGAATTTGGCGATTTTTGTCCCCTAATCCCCAGTCGTCCTTTATAAGGGGGAGTACATAAGGTATTTCTCCCGCCTTCTTCGCAAGCCTTCGTGGTACAGCGGTCAGCACGCTCGACGCGTATTCGAGAGGTCCGTGGTTCGAGTCCCGGCGAGGGCATTGCTCATTTCTCATCTCCTACTACAAAAATAACCTAATAAATCTACAGGGGCGTTCGAATTAAAAAGGTGGTGGATGATGATTCTCCACCACCAGGATTTGGAAATTTGGTCCCCTGAACCGCAACTGCCCTGTAAAAGTGGAAGCGTATTCCTTCGTGGTATAGTGGTCAGCACGCTGAGCGCGTATTTCAGAGGTACGTGGTTCGAGTTCCGGCGAAGGCGCTGCTAATTTTGCAATATCTCCTGCTTCTAATTAACCTAATGATTCTATGCTGGCTCCCAAACTAGAAAAGATGATGAATGGTGGTTCCCCATCACCAGGATTTGGCGATTGAGTCCCCTAATCCGCAATCGTCCTTTAAAAGGGGTGGGAGTATATAAGGTATTTCTCAAAACTTCTTCGCATGCCTTCGTGGTGTAGTGTTCAGCACGCTGGGCGCGTATTCCAGAGGTCCATGGTTAAAATCCCGGCGAAGACGCTTCCAAAATATCTAATGTGGCTGAACATAACACTTTCAACAAATGACAGGACCTAAGGATATATTTAATAACATTACAAAATTTAATAAAGAAAACCTACTGCGTCAAAATATAATGTTGAAAATGATATTGCGCACCAAACAATAATTTTATCTGTAAAGCACTGATATTTAGGAAAATGATGTAACCTATACTGATCTTATAATGCATATGTCAAGAAGGAAATAAGGAATGTAAACAATAAGTCAAATCCTGTTTGTAAACGTTACCTCAAAGTAACAGCGATAAAAAAATCAGCTAACTGTGTGAAATTTCAGAGGAAGTAGAAATATTAATGTTACGTATTAGCAAATACTTCAAAATGTTTATCTTTTCTAGAAAACTGAATTTAAGTGATCTAATTTCGGCACTTTATAGAAAATGATTTAACTTGCTATTAACTTGACCTCGTTTATGCAGAATCGCTTAAATTAGAATAATTGTATGCAAAGAATCCTTTCTAACAGAGTTAATGTAGGTATCAATTTTTCTATATAGCTAATGGCCAGATTTTTTTTAGTGAAAGAAACGAAAGTAGCTTATTTTTGTTATGCACATTATATTGCAAAGTTAATTTTGATACAATTTGTATAAACAACAAAAATTCGTTTTTTTTTCCTTTTTATTTTAAAAATCACATTAAAAAATAATGCACATCCATAATTACCAAAAACTGTATTTGATATATATTATAATTATCATTTTTTAACTACTAATAAAAACAACCAATGTGTGAAATCGAAAAGAAGCTTTTGATGCCAATTAATAATAATGAATTTTAAATTAAGAGGTTCTTCCTTTAAAAGGGCACTTTGTTAAAGACATAAAATAAGCAAAAGCAAATATTTCATAATTTATGTTTGCAGTTTTAAATCATAAGGTATTTTGTCCTTCCTTCCAGAATGCCCACGTGGTGTAAGAGTAACACACTCAGCGCGTATTCGAGAGATCGAGGCTCGAGTCCCGCGGATGGCACTGTGGATTTTTTTGAGTTTCCTTACTCCGTAAAATAAAAATATCTAATGGCTCGACAGCGGCGCCCGAAATAAAAGATGGTGGACAATAACTTATCACCCCCAGGATTTGGCGATTCGGTCGCCTATTCTCAATCTCCCTTTAAAAGAAGGAGTATATAAGGTATTTTCTCCCTCCCTTCAGCATGCCTTCGTGGTGTAACGGTAGCACACTCGACGCATATTCGAGAGGTCCATGTTTTCCATTGTAAAACCTGATAGTTTTATGATAAATTATCATTTTACATCTAAGTAGATAGTAGTTTTTCAAGTATGAAAAATCTCAAAGCCGTTAGTATTTCCACGGCCAAAATTACTTCCAGAGTGATATCCGCAACAAATAAAGTGTATGGAGAACTTGAAGCTTCTTTCGGCGCAGATTTTGCTAACAGAGCAAGTCACCGAACTTAGGAATGAAATAAAAGAATCAGCTTTGTCGTCTACCACCTGTCAGACATTTGCTTTACTCTTATGAAAAGCAGATGGAAATATGAGAATAAAACATCTATCTATTATTACGTGTACTTTTGTTGCAAGACAATCAACAGAATAGATCTAAGCAAATAAATTTTCGTAATTTTATTCGCTGACCTTTTATATCTTAGTTGGGTTTAAAAATTATAATATTTTTCATGTATTGTTTCAGACTGGTTGGTTGATTGATTACAGGAAAGCAAGCGAAAATTATGATTTCGAAGACTGCTGTCTATGGGAGAATTGTCTAGGCTTGCATGACGTTACACGTGGAAAATGCAGTAAAAATCTCACAAAGTCAACTCGATCTCTAGCTACTTACTATTCATGTGAATTTCATAATATTTATAAGGTATATCTCCCACATTCTTAGCGTGCCTTCGTGGTGTAATGGTCAGCACACTGAGCCGGTATTTCAGAAGTCCGTGGTTCGATTCCCGGCGAAGGAATTGCATATTTTTCATGTCTCCTGCTACCTCCCCCCCGGGGGTTGACTCAGGAGAATTCCTGGGAAGTACTGGCTAGGATCTGTACTTAGACAGTCTCAACCACGGGGGTAAAATATCAGGTACTATTGTACCTTATTCTTCACAGGACTAGAACCCGGGTATTGTACCTAGGATGGGATCAGGCTCGACAGGGACCGTACTGGTACTGGCTTGTCCGCTCCCTTGGCTGTGGTGGAGCTGATATGAAAAACCAGGAGGAGGGCGTGGGACCATGCCCGTATAACCACAACGGTAAAGTTAGGGCGTCCCCGTCTCTCCGTAACGAGTGTCTCCTGCTACCAAAAAATCCTAATGTCTCTACACTGGCGCCCGAACTAAAAGGGTTGTGGATGATGACTCTCCACACCCAGGATTTGGCGACTAGGTGCCCTAAAACTCTAGTCGCCCTTTAAAAAGGGAAGTATATAAGGTATATCTCCCACATTCTTAGCGTGCCTTCGTGGTGTAATGGTCAGCACACTGAGCCGGTATTTCAGAGGTCCGTGGTTCGATTCCCGGCGAAGGCCATGCCTATTTTTCATCTCTCTTGCTTCGTAATAACTTAATGTCTCTACAGTGGCGCCCGAACTAAAAGGGTTGTGGATGATGACTCTCCACACCCAGGATTTGGCGACTAGGTCCCCTAAAACTCTAGTCGCCCTTTAAAAAGGGAAGTATATAAGGTATATCTTCCACATTCTTGCGTGTCTTCGTGGTGTAATGGTCAGCACACTGAGCCGGTTGTATTTCAGAGGTCCGTGGTTCGATCCCCGGCGAAGGCATTGCATATTTTTCATGTTTCCTGCTACCAAAAAATCCTAATGTCTCTACATATTTAAAAAATAAATTACATCTATTAATCGAGAAACAATAGTTATCAATCAAATAGGTATGCAATTATATTACATTAGTACTTTCACAAAATAATAATTTTAAATACAAAATTTTAACATGTAGATATGAACGTTGTAGAGTCTGTGGAGTTTTGCTTATTTAATTCAGTATTCAATCCTTAAACTCCACAAACACTATCAGGACTTAGTGTTCTGTGTGTATTCTTTGAGAACATGGTAAATTCTGTAAAGGGTT
>KK114974.1:1107794-1145662 GCA_000611955.2 Stegodyphus mimosarum | reverse complement strand
GCCACATTCTTCGCTAAAAAGGAAAAGAATGAAAATTAGAAATCTGAACAGGAAAAGGTAGCTACGGAGTCTTCCGCCCCTTCTATGTGGGAATCGTCCTCATTTCGTCGCCCAACATAGGTGGTTTTTCTCCTCCATTTTCTTCAGACATAGTTCTATGATAACGCAGACAGCTAAAGAGACAGTTTACTCGTCTGGTCACACCTTCAGTCTTTTCCTTCTTGCCGTCTGCCAACGTCTCTCTCCCTCTCTCTCGTAGATCGCTCCAAGCCTTTTTCTCCCTTTCGCCAAATACTCGTTTGGCGATCCCAGATGGTACAAGACGGGCCAATTGCCCGGCAACCCCAGGGGGAAAATGCACACAGCAAGGTGAAGCAAGGTAGTTCGAACTCCTGAAATTGGCGAATAATCGCCGATCCTCCAACCAGGTCATCAACCTGTCAGCAGAGCTAGCCTCGTCTCGGGGTCTCAATCCAGCATGGAAAAAGCCTGCAAGTAAGCAAATCACCCCGTCCCCTCGACCTTGGCGTAGCGTAATGATAGTTGAAATTACCCTCTCCGGCAGGGTGCAGAAGTTTCAATTGGTGACAGAGGCTTCCCTGACCACTGTCTGGCCGGTGAAGAAAGTGTCATAACAAAGTCATAAATCTAGATTTCCCAAAAGGCAACGTAAAAAGTTTTCGAAAGAATTAAGGCTTTGTTTTTTTTTAAATACTAATTAATACAAGAGCGAAGAAAAGTACTTCAATTAAAATATAATAATCACATAGAAAAATTTCTTAGGTTTTCTAAAACACCAAACACCACCACCCTAGTCAGAAAATAAAAATTACTTCAATTAAAATATAATAATCATGTAGGAAAACTTTTATGTTTTCCGCAACACCAAAACGACCACCATAGTCAGAAAATACGGATCCCAAATTAAGCAGAAAAGGGGGCACATTAGAAACTTAATTAAAACTTTAAACACCAACTTGTGTAAGCAAAAGTTTAAAAGAACTTTAAAAAAATTGACCTTAAGGGTCAGCTTAACAAGAGATTAAACATTAAGCAACCAAGTTAAGAAAAAGTATTAACTAAACAAAAATTTAAATAGTTAACCAAACTACCAAAAAAATTAATTACTCAAGCAACTTAAAATTAGAGTTAACCAAAACTGTCAAGAAAAATTAAATGACAACAATTACTTTTCAACAAGGCAAAGAAACTTAAGTTCAACTACAAAATAAAAACAAATTAATAACCTTTAAGTCTGATAGCAGAAATAAGTTAAATCATTACAATTAAGACATTTTAATTCACAACTGAAATATGTAATACATAACATGTGTTGAATTCTTAAATTTATTTTACCTAAAACGCAAATCTGAGTTCTGATTTTAATTAAAAACTTTTGCTACTAAATAATATTTCCTTCTTATTGTTATTCTTATAGAAACGATTCAAGAATGGGGAGATTCCAGAAACTTACAGGCTCTGATTTCACAAACATTTAGGATTTTCCTGTTTGTAATATTTACAAAAATTTATTTTCATTTCAAGATACAGATGAATGAAGTTCAAATCAGAGAAAGCAAGGTAATTCTAATATACACTCCTTTTTGTTTTTTGAACTTTCTTCATTTATAAACTGAGCTAACTTAGAATTGAATTTATTTAGTTCATTATTTAGTGTAACAGGATACCACGAAATAATATATCTTGATAAACTGCAGCTATACAAAAACAAGTTCAATGTAAAACGATTTTTGAAGTCTGAAGTCATACATACGGACGAAATTGAAACGAACTGTCAAACAGTAGTTTTATTAGTAGAGTAGGAAGGCCAAATTATTATTTCCATACAATTTAAAAAATTTTCAGACCTTTTATAAAATATTAATTTTAATTTTTTAATACTATTAATTTAATACTTGAGTTTTATTTTGTTGATAGCATTTAGTAAGTTACGTTTCGCACATCATTATTTTAAAGCTTTATGTCTATTTCTTTGATTAAACAATGTTTCGAAACTTACTGATATAACATTTAAATGCTAATTAGGCACATAATTTCAAGAGAATGAAATTAAAATAAAATTTTACTTCATGATTATTTGCTTATTATTTAAGAAAATAACTTCTTATATTATTTTGCTTCCGAAATATCGTCCTTCATAGTTTCTGCATCAATTGCTATATTTTTCATTTAATTCAGTAAAATTCAGTATTTTGGCAAGACACTGTCAAGTTCCAATTTACGTATTAAAGACTTAGAATTTTTTAACATTTAGATACGTTTACCTAGATGCTTCATAAGCGAAGAAGATGACCTTTCACAAGCTAAAGAGTTCAATGCCTAAAAGAGTAAAATAATTCAAAAGCATAAACAAATAATCTTGCAAAAAGAGTTATAACAAAACGATACTTATATGTTTTGCCTAAATGTTACCTTATAACTTTTTACGTCTTTTGCATGACACAATGAAATAAACATCATGATAAGCCATATTGGTTTTACAAAAATAGAATCCAAATAACTATTTCAAACGTGATGAAAATCTCTTTAAATGTGACATTAAGTCCCCTCAAAGGATTAGTGAAAAATGTCTCAGAGATTAAATATTATGATACAAATATTTTCACTCTTACAGTAGTGTTTGTTTAAAAATGTTCTTTAAGGATACATATCAATGCCTGGGAATAGCGAATACTTTTTTGACATTTTAAGGAATGAGATTCAAATGCATGCGAGGAAATAGCTCTGAAAGCAACTGCCAGCTTTTACAATATGTCAAGTTCGAAAGTACTTGTATACATAGACATAAAGAATTTGCGATAAAGAATGAATAAATGTAAATGATCAGCTGAACAAAATATAATTTTCTCTCCATGAAGATACACCATACCCAGTATTAACATTTTGACATTATTTTCAGTTTGCAACATGTTACCGCCTACGTGTCACGTATACGTGATGCTACGTTTAAACTGTAAGTTTTTCAAACGGCCAATCAAAGGTAAGTCCTAACTTTTCAAAATCAATTATACTACAATTTTTTTTCGAATTGCTAGAAATTACGTTACCTCATATAAGAAAATAATTAAAGAAAGACAGAGGTACATTAAATTATTTTAACGGCCTCCAAGATCAGGAGGGAAAGAAGACAAGTACTTATCGATGGTGAAGAAGAACATGGATGGATATAAAAAAATTGAAACATACACATGTGAAAAAACAAAGATTTAACAGATGGATTATTTATTATTGTTAGAAGAGTATTTGTTTGGATATCATGTAACTGCATTAGGTATTTCGAAACATATCGTTTCTGATAAAAGGTACTTGAAATGAAAGAAAGTACTTTTGCAACATAAATAAAATTATATTCTGAGACGTCTGCAGGCTTGCTATTTTTACTGCTATGAATGTTCGTGGGCGGCCAAAAAAAACTGCTTTTGCTCAAGACTTTGGATTGAAAGAATTCTGCTTTTAGTTCTGGATGGATCTCATTTCTTGGCCATAGCTTTCTGATGGGTCGTAATGGATGCATGAAAGCATTTAAAAGGTAAAAATACCATAGCAAATACTTTCAGATTAGTAGAAATATTCCTGTAATAGTGGATGTATTTCGTTTTGAGATCCTTTTGCTGCGTAATATAGCATGAGCTAAGCTGGATGCCTCTAAGTTGCACAAATGCTGGACTTAGTCTTACGTAGACTTAAGTAGCTTAAGTATATTACAAGGGCTTCTAAATATTTTTAAAGGCGTTGACATGTTTTTGTTAACATGTTACATCTATAATAGCGACTCTCAAAACCCTGCGTACGTAAACAGTTTTCAGAGGTACGCAGGAAGCTCCTATGCAAAGAAGTGTCTTAAATATTTCTAATAAATATTATAGAAATTAAAACTTTCCTAAGATTATTGCTCATACTTTTGTTCAACTACAAAATTGTAATTTAAACTTTTATTAGAAAACGTTGCGCTGTTTTTTCTTTTTCATTTTGTAACAATAGCAAAAGAATTATGTAGCGCCTTTTCTGGGATATATTGCAGAAACAATTTACAGTTCTTTGATTCTTAACGGGAGATAATTGATAATACAATAAGAATATAACTATCAAAACGGATTTATTTAGACATTTCTTGGATTGCATACAAGACATTTAGTCACTAAAAAGGAGTATAATCTATGAAAAATGTGACAACTATTGATCTAATAGAATTTTAAAGGCTTTTCAGCACGATTTCGAAGGACAAATAGCATTTCAAAAGGATAGAATGAAGCTTTTAGTGATTTGCTAATTTGTACACTTTTGTTCATTTTATGTAAGTAATTGAAAACTTAAGCGAATTTTGCTTGACTGAAATGCTAAAGAACAATAACATCGAATTCAAATAAGTAAGAATATAAGTGGCCTGGAATTTGCAAGTCAGCTGTTATAAAATGCCAGTTAACGACAATAAGTGCAAACTCTATGATATTAGCAAAGAATCTCAAGATAATATATGTTAAAACTGTGAAATTTTGTCCAAAAGTACCTACGTTCATTGATGGATTCGTAAATTAAAGTTTGCTTTACTCTGAAAATTGTTTCCTGAAGAATTGGAAAATCAGGCTTGAAAGATTTCAGTAAATTTATTAAAGCTGTTTCAGTACCTCTTAAGAGAATTTTGGAATTCTTTGAATTTATTACCATGTATTATGATAATGATGCAATATTCTGGAAGAGGATTTCTGCAGCGGAAAATGCGTGTGTATTAGCGAGATGTTGCCAAGGTTTAATTATTTATTAATAGTTAATTTCTTGTTTTCATAAGTTTGCCTTTCGAGATTTGTTTGCTCTTTAATTTGAGTACGGCAAACCAGAAGAAAGCTCCCTGTGTAAGAAGTACGCATTTATATGAAAGATCCCAAGGAAAATTAAACTTAGTTACTTGATTTATGAGAAATATTTACTCTTTCGCATAAGTGACATGTCAGCCAAAAGGAATCTATCAATTTTTTTAATAATGACAGACGTTTTTTCGTGGATACCTATTATGTGTAAACTAAACAGAAATTGAATTAATGCCGATTCCACAAATCAAACGTTACTGAAACACAAACCAGCAGGAAACCATTCAATTATTCCGCTTTTATTTTTTCACAAAAATGACACACATTATATCTGCGAAAACCAAATCTTTGTCCTTCAGAGAAATTAAATTAAAAAGTCATTATTTAAGGACAAACAACATTCAGATTGCGACAAATAAGTTGAGAAAACTTCTTGTTACTTTGATAGGATTCAATGTGTTCCGTGAGCCATTTTTCTAGCCTTTTATAAGCAGCATATTATATGTTATTATAAGCAATATGTTGCAATTGCTTCATGTTATTAAAAAAGAAAAATTTACAGGTATCATCAGGAAAGAAGGAACATTCACATTCATTACTGACAGTTTTATTATAGACACTGAATTATGTAGCCAGTATCTGTTTCTTTATACACTACTGTGCAAAACGAAAGCAACGTTTTAGATTTTGGTCCTAATTCCGCAAAAGATTCAACTGAAAATCATGAAATTTATACTACAGAGCCACAATGTAGTACATAAAGGAGGAGAAAAGTATGGCAGCAAAAAATAAATAAAAAATAAAAAACGTATAGAGTAAGGAACGAATGGACAAAAGCTTTATTAAGAGAATGGCACTGGTACAAAAACCTCTTGCCAAGAGCAGCAATCCAAAGATTCCACCTCTCAGAGCTACGATGGTTGCGTTGCAGCGTGTGTCGATAATCAGTACCAGATTATCTAACAACTCATGGAGTAAGTGTTTGCATTCTTCAAGCAGCATCTGCGTCAAGTATTGGGTGTTCTCCGAAGAGTAGCATCGTGCAGCCACATGTCTCCCTAACGTAGCCTAAGCATGTTCAACGGGATTTAAATAAGGGAAGCAGGCTGGGCAATCCATTCCAAACGTATCTCTCTTACCAGGAGCTTGTCAGCAGCCTACGTACTGTGCATTGTAATCGATAACGAAAGATGAGACCAATGGCACCCCGTAAAGAGGCACGGAGAGGAACATAACTTTACCACTGTAATGATCTCCGGTAAGTGAATCTTTGTCCAAAATGTAGAGACCACCGTCCATTCATCATAATTTCTCCCCGTACAAGCACGCGGAGGCCACTCCAGCTTTCACTTTCCCTGATGTTAGGGAGATCAAAGCATGACCTTATCTCTGTTCATATTAACTGATGCCAAAAATCTTTTGACAGACTGAAACGATTCTCATCGACAAAGAGAAATTTACTTTATGATGAGGTACCCAGTCTTTGTGTTCACTGTAAACGGTACCACCCATAAGCTGATGCGTTCAATGCTATGCAGCGTTCAGGAAGGCGAATGAGTAGGCCATCTTTATAAAGTCGTCTGGCCACAGTAAACCGAGACACCTGTAGTCCGGTTGCTGTGAACAGCTGTTCCGCAGTGCTGCCCTCTAACTGGTTTACATATCTTTTCGCCTGCAAGGCGATATATTCGCCATCAGACACTGTTATATTCCCCTTGCCTGACAACCACCGACCTCTCTTACAGCTGTTTGGAGGGCTTTCTAAGCTTGTGAACAAGACTTCTCACTTTTGAAACTCTTGGAGAAGGATACAAACTACACCCACCCGAAGCTTCCCAGTCATTCTACCACTTGTAAAGACGTCCTGATGTTTTTGTAGCCATACTGCACGTAAAATCTCATTTTAACTTGCAGAAGAATTCTTCGAAAAGAGTCTTCCTTTCTTCGTTTTAAAAATACCACTGTCCCAGCTAACTCATCATGTTATGCTTGTCTTGACATACACAATGGTGTGCAGATAAATAAATGCAATGCATTGAAATCTTATTCCACGTTCAGCTGCTCACTTTAATTTACTAAGTAAGCTTTTAATTAGGGGTGTTAAAATTTAATTTGTCTTAGCTTCTTTATTTTGAAAATTCAGATATTCGGCTTAGTTTAGCTTAAGGGGACGGTGGACTTTAAAATAGATAAAAATCAACCAAAATACTGAATTTGTTTTTTTTACGCTCGTAATCTTCCATATACGTAACTACATCGTATGCAAAAAAAACGAGTTCAAATATTCTAATTTTTAAAAAAGTTACAAGCATTTAAAATGTGCAAACAACGTAAACTTTGCCCTTTAAATTTTGGAGAAAATGTAAAAAAATGTATTTCAACAGTTATTTACTGATGTTATAACTTATATATTTGCCCAAAAGATGTATTTATTTCTAAAAAAGCTAGAAATGTCAGTATTAACAACTGTGAATATAACTTTGGTTATGTAAATGCTATACGCGTAGAACGGGAGGAACAAACTGGTTTTCTCTACTCGTTGCAAAAAAGCGTGATCAACGTCGCTTGAACTAAAGCAAAAAGAGACGTTTAGCTGCTTGGAAAAAACCAGAAATAGCAAAAAAATATTGTAAAGCATTAAAAGATAATTCAAATGTAACAAATGCAGATAAAACATATAGTGGGGGGTGAAATTTAAATGTTTCATTTGATATAGTGCATAAATTTTTACTTCCTATAACTTCGAATTACATACCAATTTGCAATATGTTTATTTTTGTCATGTTTAATATGATATTAATTTTGTCATGTTTAATATTATGATATTAAAAATAGTTAAATGATACGAAAATGTTATCTAGTGTTTACAAATTCATATTTAAAGGAAATTTGCTGTTTCTCATGACCACGGATTAAATGTAAGTTTGAAGAAAAACTTTAAATTCGATTTTTTTCAAAACAAAATTTTTCGCAGTTGGTATGTTTTGAAAATGCTCCATGCGTCTCATTTTTAGTTAAAAAGGAATTATATTTGGAAAAAAACTATCGTGTTATATGTTACAGTAGATCTGTGAATGCATTTTTGGATATGATGTTATTAAGAAATTTAAGCTCGTGATAATATTTAACAAAAGGTGATATTTTTCCGAAAACTGGGTATAAATTCACAAAAATACTTTCTAAAACTTTTTGATCCATCATATTCAATAAGGAATACACAAAACATTTTGTCAAGTCTTTATAACTAACTTTAAGCAATAATTAGGAAAAAATAATGAAAATTAGAGCGCAAGTAGCATTTTAAATCTTTAATTAAAATAGTTAATTATTTGCTTTAAAATTTTTAATTTAAAATAAATTGAAATTTTAAACATATATTTTATAAACTGGTGTTATAATATGTATATGTATAAAATTTCTTGTTAAATACACACAAAACTTAAATTAAACTAATTTTTAAAGTCCATCGTCTCGCATCTTCAGTAATTTTTTACTATTATTGCAATTCAAGAATACAAATGATTGATTTATCTATTTGAAATTTACACATAGTATACAGTAAAAATTTGTCTTTTTAATAAACTTACATTTGTTGATAAAAGTTAATTAGTTGCGAAATTATTTGCAAATAAATGTATATTTTCATTAGAAATCGCCAGTACTTTTCTGGCTTTCAAAAGCTACTTTTTAACTCTGTTTTAAGCAAGGTCACCCACTTAAGCGGTTTAAACATCCGATTTTTGAGGGGTGGCGTGGATGCTGAAAATTTTCTCTTCTTTTGGAACATTTTCTGGAACATACGCTGTTTAAAACGGGGTGCAGGTGGTAAAGAACTTACTTTTGCCCTTTCAGTCGACTGCTCACTTTCTCTTCAAGAGGCGCTTGTAACAACAACAACAACAAAGACAAAGTTAACTAAACTTATCTCGCAGCAGAGCTAAAAACCCAAAGTCGTAACCCAACGAAGAATCTAGCTGAGGAAGGAGATCTTGGTTCCGTTAATAGCTTTCTTTTTTGACGGCTGAACTTAAATTAAACTAAAGTTTACTCGCTGTGGAAGTAAAACTCGAAGCTATAACCCAGACACGATTCCAGCTGATATGCGGCTGAAGAAGGATCTCTTGCTGCCTTTAACAACTACTTTTGACGACTGAGCTTAGCGTCTTTACTCGGCCATTCTCCGGGCGGATTCGCAAATCCCCCTTTTTCCAGCGTATGAGACATCCAGCGATTCCAGTACGTAGTCCAGTACATCTCCTAGTTATTTACTCTAGCAGTTTCACCTCAGCAGCTCTCCGAGCCCCATGCCTATGTCACAATGCTCTCACTTCCTGGGGAGCTCCCTTTTCTTTTTCATATTATCTATTGAGATAAATTTTTCAGTTAGCTAAGTAATATCTTCTGTATTTCACAAAAAACCCCACTTGGTGGGAGAATACTTTTTTTTGTTTTGTTTTGTTTTTTTTCCTCACCCACTGTCTCTGACTATTTTTACTTCTTTTCACTACATTATGGTTTTTAATTCTTTAAGGAGTGCTAAATATCAACTGTCTTAGCTACGTACTTCGGGTAGCTTATGTTTGACATATTTTAGTTTTAATTGAAAACCATAGCAAAATAAAGAACTTGGATGTAAATTAGTTGCTGTTATTTGTTTTCCTGCTACCAACACTTGCTAACTATGGTTATTACTGTCATATATAACTGAATTTTCTAGAACACAACGCAATTATTTCCTTGGTACATTTTAATTTAAGTCAATTAGGTGTTTCGAAGACCATTTGCTGACAATTTTTCAAAATCAACCACAAAAAATGCAATGCTCTGACTACAAAACAGTACTTGTAGAGTGAATAAGCTTATTGCAGGAAAGAACATGAAAAATATGTAGTCTCTTGCTGGGATTCGAACTCCTAACTAAGAACTAGCTTCTGACTGCTAGACGGGATCTTTTCAGTTACAGCACGAAGGCACAAGGTAAGAAGGAAAACGCTTTTTAGAATTCAATTTTATATCTATTATATTACTAATTATCAGCATCACGAACAGTCTTGCCCTTTCGCACTTGCAATACATTATTTTAAAGAGTGAAATAATTAGAAGTCTCCTAAACGCAGCTGAAATTCGCTAGATACTTTCAACAGAAATACACTGCTGGCCACCCAAATTGCAACACCAAGAAAGACAGACATCACAACAAAATTTATTTAGTAGATAACATGTTGACCAAGTATCAAATGATTAAATTTATATACTTCTGTGAAGTGTGGTTCCTTGCAGAATCAGTAGCCAGATTAGCCACCATAGTTGGAGATCACCACTGCCACACGCCTCGCCATTGATTCAAAGAGACTTTGGATGTGTTCTTGGACCAAGAAGCTTTCCCACGTTGCCAAAGTTGATCTGGTGTGGCAGCTTGGGACGTAATCTGGGTCAATCGTTCAGCAACCATGAACCACATGTTTCCTATCGGCGAAAGATCCGGAGAGCGAGCCGGCCAGGGAAGCAATTAAATCTGGCGATTGACAAAGAACCCTTGGACAATGCATGCGACGTGTGGTGGCGCATTATCCTGTTGAAATATGGCTGTGGGCAACATGCCCAACACTTCGGAGATGTAGCGCTAGCTGTTTAAAGTACCGGCAATGTGTACTAGAGGAGTGCGAGAGTGATATCTAATACCGCTCCATACCATAATACCCGGTGCATTACCAGCATGGCGGTGCATAACGCAGCTGTTCAGCATCGTCTTTCCACGGTGTCTCCAGACTCCAATCCGACCATCGTGATGTTGCAGACAGAAGCGTGACTCGTCAGTAAAGGCAATTTCATTCCATTCTGCCGTCCACATCCTTCTTTCATCGCCCCATTGGCGGCGGAGACGTCTGTGGTTCTGCGTCAAGGGTAAACGAAGCAATGGACGTCTTGCGGACAGACCACTCTGCTGTAAACAGCGTCGAATGGTACGCGCAGACACTGGATTATGCGTTATAGACTAAATGTGCTGTGCTATGGTTCGTGATGTGACTGAGCGATCCGTCACTGTTATGCGTACAATGTTCCTGTCATCACCTGAAGTGGTCCTCTGAGCTCGATGCGATCGAACACGTCGGTCCGTCGTACCCTCCCGCATCCATTGGTCACATATCCGCATTACAGTTGTTTGGTTTTGTCCAACACGACTACCGATTTCCCTGAAAGATAATCCACACTCTCGGTAGGCCACTATCCTTCCTCTGTCGAACTCGGTTACTTGATCAAACGATGATTGGGGTTTACTACGAGGCATAATTGATCGTTTTTTTTTTAAAAACACAAGAAAAATACAAATGCCGAACTTGAAATCGTCGAAAACTCCAAGCCTTAAATTGCGCTTTAAAGTGGCGCCACAGGAGCGCGTTATGTGCGTCTGCGCTGAAATTCTAATCATTTGCATATCTGACCTCCGCTAATGCATATTGTAAATTTCATGTTATTTGCATGCTTCCTTCAGGGTGTTTGTTGCATTTACGGTGGCCAGCAGTGTACTTAAATGAGAAATACTGGGAATGAATTGATGCTTCATTTGTATTTTTACTTCTCGTACAAATAGTTTTTGAGAAGTTTGGCATTCTTTATTTGATTATGGCTAGGCACTTGAGGGCTATTTGCCTTAGAGAAGGGACGCATTCCTGGAGGGCTTTCTAAGGGAATCTAGTTAGTATATACGTTGCACATTGGGAAACCACGAAACACTTATGCAGGAATCCTGTTCCCTGGAATTTAAACCCCTGACCGGACTACCAGGCTGCAGCGACTTTACCGCTCGGGCGCTAGTGGGCCTCAGGTTTTGAGATGAGATGCTGTTTTTTAAGTAATTTAAATCTTATTTAAATGACATGCAATTTTAAAATACGTCTTACATTCTCATTCTTAACATCCAGCATAATATTAGAAGAATTTTCTATAAATTTTCTATAAGCAGACCCAGTTTGTATGCCAAGCAATAAAAATTGCAATTTAATATTTATTGCTTTGTTTTCTCTTTTGCCCAAGAACTCCTTTAAGATAAAAAAAAACTCATCTTCCTGGACTGTTTTTGAAATATTTATGTTTAAGGTAAAAAAAAATGCAAAAGCTTAGTTATAAAAACTTCGATTCCAAGTTTTGTTACACACTTGAAGGCGAACAAATATTGAACCGCATATTTACTAATTTACCAGCTTTGCGTATCAAATAATGTGTAATATTAAGACGTTATAAAGATAGAAATGAAGAAAGGTTTTGAAAACCATAAATAATGCATTCGTCTTCGAAGCCAAAAATATTAGACAGAGTGGCCAACAAGGCGATCGCACAACTACATATGACTCGCAAAAGAAACTTATGCTGACAGAATTACCACTACAAGGGAACTGGCTTTTAGCCAATTTTTCCATGGTGCAGAGTCTGTCAACTGAAGGAGCGAAAATACAGAATGATCAGAAGTTGCACTGTAGCTTCTTCACAATTAATTATTTTTATTGACAATGCTGGCAGTCTTTGCGACAACGAAATTGAGAAGCTCCAGAAATGTCTTAAACCATGATATGAAACAGAGATATTTGTCTCTCTTTAGTTTTCTAAGCATGGAATATATATTCAATGAGCCAAGCGTGTTGGAAAAGCTTTGTTGATTTTAAATTATAGAGAATTAGTGGGAAACACATGTTGGTCTTTTGATTAATAGTTCTCTGTTTAATTTTTACTTCATTTACACTTACGGTTTTTGAAAATGTGAGCGTTTTATGCGCCTTAAACTTGATCAGAAAGTGTTCTTTTATAATAGTATTAACATTTTAAATACGATTATAATTCATGCGTGTAAATGAAGAAAACGTTTAAACGTTAATTCAGTTTCTTAACTGCATAGAAGAACATGCTGTACTCATTACAAATTATATTATTCCTTTTTATTGTTAAAGGACGGAGCTTTTAAATGGAAATGAATTGTATTGAGAAGATTCCAAGGCCTTTCTGAGAAGAAGCAAACTCGTCTAAGCTCTTGATGATCAAACCAGATTATGATAGGCAATTACCCAGCGCTCAAAGATAATTCGTATTTTCTATGGGATTGGAGGGATATTACTCTTTTCGAATACTGGCGTTACTTGAGCCATAACTATCAACACATAAAACGACGAAAGTGCATAACAAAGAAGAAAAGTATCGGGAGCTGTATATATGATAAGAGACATAATACTGAAGAAATGTTCAGAAGCTGGTAGAGGACAGATAAAAGTGCGCTTTCTCAGATTTCTTTCATACCCTCATAGCATTTTATGCGATGGACGCTTTCGATACACATTAAGAAAAACAATTTAACGCATGTATAAGTGTCCTGTCGTGAAGTGATAATATAAATGCTACATTTCCAAAGTATTTATACAATCTGATTTTTTCGAGTTTGCAGCAGTACTTCCTAAAATTAATGAAGGCGATAATGAGAATACTGCAGAATTCTTCGAATGCTTAAACAAAAATATACCACGGTAATTGCATTATATCTGTCATCATATTAAACTATCAGTATATTGAAATATTAATTGCTTCAAGCATGGCATAACAGCAGTATTCACGATAAAACATTAACTTTGATTTAATAAATGCATATTTTATTTAATATGAATTTGGTTTAGGAATTCTAGAATTGTATGGAGAATATTATGTGTAAGTATCAAACCTCATCTAAAACCAGTAAGTTAGCTGATAGATAAAAATATATCATGAACAGATACCTTGTCAGAAGTAAAAATAAAATATTTTTGTATTATGAGTGATAATCACTGTTACAATGCATTTGAGAACAGCTTATACACAGTCCAGTCACATTAATGTGACCACCACGTACTTTCCATGTCAGAGTTAAATAACCAATCACAGAAGGCAGGTGGCAGCACAGTGCAGTTGAGCGTATATAAAGGGTGTGTGAGGGCTTCGGAAAACATTTCAATCGTTGGCGTAATGCAGAAACGAAGCGATTTATCCGACTTCCAAAAGGGCATGATCATTGGCTTTCGGGCCAAGGGTGGAAGCATTTCCGAAACGGCTGAGTTTGTGAACTGTTCGCATGCCGCCGTGGTAAAAGTGTACCGTGCATGGCAAAATGGGACTGTCCAAAATCAGCGACGTGGCAAATGTGGTGCACCACGGGCCATAGATGACAGAGGCGAACGACGGTTGCGGAGATGCGTTCGGGCAGATAGACGGGCTACTGTTGAGCAACTGACCACCAAAATGAACCAAGGGGCTACCAAAAGTGTCTCCCAAAGTACTATTCAGCGAACATTGCTGCGTCTGGGCCTCCGAAGCAGACGCCTGGTTCGTGCACCTATGCTGACTGCTGTTCATCGACGGCGAAGGCTAGAATTTGCACGCCAGTACAGCAGCTGGACGTCCACTGAGTGGCGACAGGTTGCGTTTTCGGATGAATCGCGTTTTATGCTCCATCGGACAGATGGACGTTGGCGTATAAGGCGTGAAACCTCTGAAAGGAACCACCCTGCAACCATTGCCGGAACGGTCCAAGCTGGAGGCGGGAGCATTATGGTCTGGGGAATGTTTTCCTGGCATTCTCTAGGTTCACTGATCATTGTGGAAGGCACAATGGATCAATACAAGTACGCATCTGTCCTTGCGGACCATGTTCACCCCTACATGCGCATTGTTTTTCCTCAGGATGATGGCATCTTCCAGCAGGACAATGCGAGGTGCCATACAGCTGCCAGTGTACGTGCGTGGTTCGAAGAGCACCAGGATGAGTTTACCGTCCTCCCCTGGCCAGCAAACTCACCTGACTTAAACCCAATCGAGCATCTGTGGGACCATCTCGATCGAGTTGTTCGCGCCATGGATCCTCAACCGCGTAATCTAGCGCAGCTGGCCACGGCATTAGAGTCGGCATGGCTCAACATCCCAGAGAACACCTTCAGGGACCTATGTGACTCTCTTCCTGCACGTCTCGCAGCAGTCCGCTCTGCGAAAGGTCGTTATTCTGGCTTTTGACAGATGGTCACATTAATGTGACTGGACTGTGTAGATCTTGCACAAACTCTATTCATCTCTTTATGGAATAATGAATACCGTTTTGTAAACTATACTTTTATTACAGATCGCATTTTGCGTGCATCTTCGCATCTTAGGATTCGCAGAAACATACTTTTGGTTCACACAGAGAGCCCATGTACAGTGTCAATACAGAAACAGAAATTAAGCTTCATAAGTGCTATCATCTGTTGAACAAATTAGAAGCTTATTTCCGACATATTCTTCCCGCTTGAATTTATTGGCAGGTAAATCTATACTTCTGTTAAATACATAATAGTATAGTATGTGTACTTCAAATACATACTTGAGAATACAAAATGAAAATATTAAATGAAATGCAAAAATTAACTTATGAAAATGCCGTAACAAAATTCAAACACAAATTACCAGAAATGGTAGCATTTCAAGCTCACGCTTCTCTTAAAAATACAAAAATAATACCAAACCGAGAAAAATTTAAAAATATCAAATCATTATAAAATATTCTAAAACTTTTACAAATGTATTATTACTGGTTAGCTCTACCAATAGTGGTACTCAAAGCAATATTTTCTATTGTATTCTTTTGGACTGAATTATCCACCTCAGGTCTGTATAGACTTTCCACTGGCCTCAAAAATTCACAAGTCTCTGTTTTTATGAGAGAAAGTCTTATTTCTCCATCGCGACCAAGTATCAGTTTTAAGCACGCGCTAGAGTCCAAAATGCACGTTCCTTGTTAGTGTCTTCCAGTAGAACAACTTCCCCCCCTCGAGAGGATTAGCTGTGAGTTTTTCATGGATTGTTGACGTAATTGCCCTACATACTCTACACGGTATCTTACTCTGAGCCTTATTACATTTTTTGTAGACACTTATCGCCTTTACTCACTTTTTCTTCATCTGCCATATCGATATAAGGTACTCTTGATTTGGAAATCTCCCGCAAAAACATTTGAGAGTTAATGGTGATGCGTCTTCAATGTCTTCGGACACGTAGGTTAGTAGCCTAGTAATGATTATGTTTCACAGTCACATAGTACTATAAGTAATTCGTCATAATCCAGGGGTACACCGCGTAGTCCTTTTCTTAGAATCTGTTTCACTGTTTGACCTAAAATCTCCCGCCAATTACCCCAACAGGGTGCGGAGTAAAGATTAAATTTCCACTCAGTTCTTTCTTCAGCGCCCTTTGAACACAGAGTCTTTTAATCGGAAGGCTCTCCACCCCTTTAAAATTAATGCTATTGTTATAATATATTGTAGACTGTCTTTCACGACGAGAGATATAACATCTCTATGACTGAAAAAGAATTCCTCAATTGTCAAGGGTGTTGTTAACCCCAGATGAATGGCCTAATAAACTGAACAGGTGTAAACAACAATATAAGCTTTTTGACCATCTCTAATGTAAAGTTTACCTGCAAGACCGACATCTATGATTTCAAAAATATCTGTAGCTGTATCGCGTAATCTATATCTTGGCAAAATTGGAGTTTCGTTCAGAACATTTGTTTTAAACCTTTGACACTTCACACACTTTCTAATACTGTTTCGTATCTTCTTACGAGCCTTAAGGACTTAATACCTTTCTCGTAAATGAAACAACACCATAGATGTAACAGCATGCACCAGCTCATCATGTGCACTCATTATCAGTAAATTTACTACTGCGTGATCCGATGTCAAAGTAATAGGAAACTTAAAGTCATCAGTATCGCCCCCGAAAAGCAATATTGGTCTTGGCTCTGGAGAGACCATCACAATCAACTATAGGTCTTTAATTTAGTCATCGTTTAAACCTTTAAATAATTCCTTTTGAATTAATAACGTAGAAGCTAATTGCGCTCTTTCAATTTCCGAAAACGGACAGAATTTCGGACATTTTGTTGGTAGGCTTTGGTAACTAAAATTAAATTCTAAGAATCCAAGCTAACACGCGAACAATTTTCTTTACACATAAAAAGTACCTGTAATACCAATTTTCAGGTTTAGAATTTTTACTAAGAGTTGTCAGTATTGACTCACGTTCTTATGAATTTATGCATCCGATACATCGGTGCATTTAGGCCATGACGACTATGGCTCTAGGGCCATTCACACTAGTGTTTAGTTGAGCTAATGGAATCAGTTCCACGTGTCGACTAGCTCAGCCATATGTTATGTTATGTAGAAATGAAGGAGCTACCTAATATTTACCCTAAGTAAGTAGGTATTAGCCCTACACACTAACTAGAAAACTAACAACATTCCGACATCATTCCTCTATTCGTGATGGAAATTGTGACTCCAGCTAACATTACAAGTACCACCAACGCCGGCGGCATCAACGGCCCTCCTGCATTTCATTGTTGATTTAGCTCAAGTAATTGTATTACATTACATGATATGCATTGCAACAGACATATTTGTACAGGTGTATATGTCAAGACATTATATATTGCAGTGGGTACAGGCATTATGTTTCAGGAAATTTTATATTGCATTAGATACAGGCATGATGTTCCTACGTTACAAAGAATATTTGCAAACATATCTGTTTTCATCAGCGTTTACTGTCAGAATCAAGTTAGAACTAAAAAATTGCCTACAACGCTTATATGGTGTTTCTCCCGCTTTCTTCCGTATGCCTTCGTGGTGGAGTGGTCAGCACGCTCGACGCGTAACCGAGAGGTCCGTGGTTCGAATCCCGGCGAGGCTATTGCTCATTTTTCATCTCTCCTGCTTCTAAATAACCTAATGACTTTACAAGTGGCGCCCGAACCAAAATGTGGTGGATGATGATTCGCCACCACCACGATTTGGCGGTTGGAGCCCCTTATTCCCAGTCGCCCTTTAAAAGGGAAATTTATAAGGTATTTCTCCCGCCTTCTTCGCATGCCTTCGTAGTGTAAGGGTCAGCATGCTCTACGCATAACCGAGAGGTCCATGGTTCGATTCTCGGTGAGGACATAACTCATTTTGCATCTCTTCTGCTCCTAAATAACCTAATGACTCTACAAGCTTATATTTAAGTACTCTTTTACAGCAGCTCAGCTATACCTGAAGTTCAGACTTTTCAGCTTGTTCCGCTATAAAGAAAAAGTAGTTCCGGAGCAGCATCGGTTATGCCAGATGTCTCCGTTAGCTCATATAGCCCTAGTGCGAACGGCCATTAACAACCATACTGGGCCCTCCCACCATTTCGGCTGCAAAAACTGCTTAATTGAACAGCCTTTAAAAGCGCGACAAGCTGCATTCAGCTCTGAAAGGATGTGTTCAATTTTTAAAAGAGTTCTGATTTCTAGGTCAGGATTCCAGACGAAATTTCCCCGTTGAACGTCTCGCTAGATCCAGCAAAGCGAGCATTGAGTCAGTCCAACAGAATATTCTTAAATTTGGCATACTTAAATCAGAAATTACTGCACTTTCTAAACGTGCTACGATTAAGCAGGGCAAATAATTCCAAATAAGGAATGAACACATTCTTTAAAGGCGCTACTCTAGGGCGGGCTTGGTCAAAATTTTACTAGACCACTTTTTCTGTCTTCACACTTAAAAATATACAGGTAGCGTATAATTTATGAATTAATTTCACTTCACCGATACTTTCACATTTGAAAGATATCGCAATGCTTTTCATTAAACAACTCCTCTCGCAGGCCTTGTCAATAATCCCTCTCACTATCCTTTCCCTCGTGCCACTTTTTATCCTAACAATTAATGTTTGTAATAATACGCTGGAGCTCTCAGATCTGCAAGCCAAGACCTCAGTCTTCGCATCTGCGAGCACGTTTTGTTTATTCCCTTCTAACTGGAAAGGAACTTGTTGAACATTACTGCTAAATGCATTTTCTGGCAGATTAAACATTTAGCCTTTGACTTTAAGCTACAAGAAATGTGATTTTTTTCAAACATATTAAATATTCAGTCTTCTCTATCCTGATGTATCCTGTGTGATCGACCTGTAGTTTTCGGTCGAATGTGGTTTATCACAGAATAAACACGAATCCTCAAACATTTTAATAGGAGCATTTTCTTTCAATTTAATTCCTGTATTACGAATCATTACAAGTGGGAATACTAGACTCATCACTGACACAATTTTTAAATTTTGTACTTTTGTCAAAAGAAAAACGACTTAAGTTTTATGTTTCTTGAGATATTACTTCATTTTTTAAAAACAGAAGATTAAATTCAAGATCGCCATTACTTTTTTGTGAGAAACTCTCACGTCCTCGCTCCCAAATGAGTAAAATGTCGGGGACGCACACATGATTCGAGTAGGAAAGTGATTTTCAACCGGTGGTACGCGTACCACTGGCGGTACGCAAGAGAAAAATAGGTGGCACACAAGAACAAAATAGGTGGTACGCAAAGAAACAAAATATTTTAACAATTAAATTCAAAATTATCGTGCAGATAAAGAATTGATAGAAATTTCCTGTGATCGAACTCTAACTGAAAATTTCAAAAGTAACAGACTTCTTAACTTCTGGCTGTACCGAACAATAACAATGTAACAATGAACGTTATTTGTCATCAGCAAAGGTCACTCATTACACTGCCATTACTCATTCACTTTCATTAGAGTGCCTTTGTATGGGAGAGCCATGGAGATTCCAGAATAGAATTGAAAGTGATATTCCACAAATCTGGGTACCCGCATGATCCTGGAGAATAGCCCCTAATTTGCTTCTTGCTGACTATTCTTCCGTTATGTACAACTATGAAGATACTGTTATATCGTTAGTTACCACAAGAAACCGAAAGCATTTTTCAGGTCCAGACTGAGAACTACTGTATGAAGTTTATCACTTTTGGATGCTTGCACTTCTCTCTTGATGAAGTCAAGCATATTGTTGCGAAAAATTCGGCGGTTGCGCCTGTATGTAAGCTTTCTGGCATAGCACTAGGGCTTCCATAAAACAGTGTATGGTAGGGTTGCCAGATTGGCGACTTTATCGCCCATTTGGCGACCAAATAGGCGATATCCCATGGTCCAATCGGGAAGCTTCTAGAATAACTTCCTGTCGAGATAGTTCTCGAAACCTGTGGAACTTAAGGAAAAGCTATATAAACCCTTACGTTTCGGAGAGCCGTTGTTGCGAGTAGTGTGATTAAGAGTGTGATTAATTGCGAGGAGTGTGATTAGTTGTGAGAATTGTGAGAATGGCTGCTTACTGTGAGTGCTAAGCTACTCGAGAGTTTTGTGAACGGAAAGCGATCGAAATAGTGCTTTGCCGTGAAGCTACCTTTACAGTATAGCTTGACAGTGTATTGGTGATTGTTCCACGGTGTTTATTATAAGTTTAGTGTTGCCGTGAAGCTACCTTTACAGTTTTAGCCTGAAGCTGTGTTGCTGATTGTAGATTTTCGACGCTTTTAAAGGTAATTTTGGAACTGTGCTGTAAATAGTGATTCTTGTAAATAAATTGTGCTTTTTATCTTTCCCTAAAATCAAATGAAATTAGGAGATTACTCGTTTAGCGGCAATTTGATGTATCACATGAGTTCCCTGGAGCATTTCATAGATCTCCCCAAGGCAGCAAGCAGGCAGAGGGGCAGGTAAGAAGTCGGATCTCCGGGAGAAAATGAAAACCTGGCCGTTTTTAAAGACTCTTAAAAAGTGCCTTATTTCTAGAAGCTTTTTAAAATACTTCTGTAGAAAGCCTATCGTGCTTTATGCATCGAATTAAAGACTTTATAGGCTAGCAAGCCAGGCTCTGGAGCCCTTTTTTTAAAAGTACTAGCAATACAGCGTTAATTTTATTTTGCTTAATTAGGGAAATAGTCTTCGGCGACCCCTCTAGTTGGTTCGTTGGATAAAGGTTTAGAGCGATATATTTTGCTTAGTATCTAGTCTTCAGGCAAGCTGTATCTTCCAAAACATTCCGTTAAATACTAAATTCTTTCTACCTCATTTGAATACATGCGCGCTAGATCATTTGCATTCTGCCAATGAAGTGCGAGTTGAAAGCAAGAGCGGTAGGAAAGGCTGCTTCAAAATAAATTAACTGTATTAAGCAGTCCCCACAGACTAAAGAAACATAAAAATTAGTGATCATTCATTCAAATAAAATGAATCAAAATTTTACTTCAAAAGACTAATTTTATTTTACACAGCGTATTTAAATACATCATTATTTTGATTAAATTATAGGCATGCAAGCTGTAATCGAGAACTATACCTACATTGTTTCAAGAATTTGCACTCAACATATTTCTACAAATTCTTAGGAATAACTGGCGTCAAAGATGCAAAGAAAAAATTGCAGAATTGAGATCAGGTCTATCAAAAACATTCCATTTCCTTTTCAGAAAGTATCGATTACCTTCTGAATGATGTAACTGAAATCTTCTTTGCTCATTTTTCCCAGAACTTAAAATAGTATTTTGTCTCTCAAGTTTCTTAACTGCTATTATAGACTTCTCCAGAATGTAATATGATATGGGAAAAACGAGCTATTTCTTCCATATTTTTCATTTTCTCCCATTTAAAAAGAGTAAAAAGAAACTATTTCAGTAATGGAATGAATAGATTTCTAAGTATGGATAAATGCTTACGGGCATCTTCAAGTACTGTGCTTTAATAAAACATGGTAACAGGAAAGTCTTTCCAGCAAGTATAAAGCGAACCGGTAAGCAAAATATAAACGTAATTTCAAAAAATCGATAAAACTATTGGACTACCCTGTCAGTCAAGGAAAGATAAATTGCGGATTGAAGAACTAATGAACGGCCAGAAAAAAGTTGTTTAAATCACATATTTTATGAATGGAAGTACGAATAATAAAAGATGATTACATTTTGATAAACATTGGAACCCTTCCTGAAAATACGCGCTACAATCTGGGTTATAAGACATGAGACCTTAGGTAGGTTACAGTTCATTACAAGAACATTTATTTCTTAAAAGCTGTAAACAACAGGGACGTGTGCTACATGCAAAAGATTTCCTTTGCTCTTTCACAAATGGTTATAAAACAAATTTCCCTCACAAAATTTCCCCTCACAATTTTTCCCTCCCAACTTTTCTCTAACTATTTTAAACGAATGGTTTGGAAGCATTTATTTACATTAATTTGTTATTAACTGAAACTAATAAATAAATTTTATTAAATGAAAGTAATTACTGTGTACCATATTAAATTATTATTATTACTGAATGCGAGGTAATTCACAGTTATTAATTTGAAAAGTTTATTATATCAATATTTTATGTTCATAGCTATTTAAGAATATTAAATACTATATAGAAGTATATAAAATCGCAGTTATTAATTTTAATAATTTATCAAAGAAGAAGAATTTTAGAAGTATATAAAACATCTTACTAATGTTTTAGTAAGCCATTTTAGCAGGCTTAGTTTAGTAGTTTGCTTTAGTAAGTTATAGTCTGTGGAAACGTTTAAGCATCAAATAAGAAGCAAAGCAATATCCTTTTTCTGATTACACCTTATATAAAATTATTTTATATGTGAGTGATAAAAGTTAGAGAATGATTTTCCAATATACAGCTATAATTTAATAAAAACTAATTATTCGTCTCTTACTAAAATGGAGGCTATTTGAAAAGAAATAGCATACTAAAAAACTTCTTATTACTTCCAACACAAAATACATAATACATCAAGCGGACGTAAGGAAAACTAATTGTTTCCTTATATATTTACGAGTGGATACGTCATTTGAAGGCAAATGTTCCTAAAATCTATCCAGTTCAAATGAGAAAGACGATTGTCAATTGTGCTTTTGGACACGTAAGTCTCTAAACCTGATAACTTGTCATTTCATCTGAGGGTTGGTGAATACATCGGCCGCCCTTAACTTAATCATTGCCTGAACTCCGAAAGTATATTATTCCAACATGCACTTTCTAGCAATTTTTCATCTAGAATTCACCTAGCCCGAAACTGACTATAGCTTAAAATTAAAATCTACTTAAGAGAGGCTCGTTCTTCAAATGTCTTACTAAACAAATTTAAATCTCTTTTGTAATGTAGGAAATAATTTTGTAAACGAGAGAAATCCTCTCTATTTTTAATTTAAAAGCAAAATACTAACGCGTTTAGTATACACTGGTGTGCAAAAATTAAGGACGAGACGGTTTTTTCAATATAACTCTGTACAAAAGCTTTTCAAATCAACACATTTAATACCGTAAGATACCCAATACGTAAGGACATGAGTAATGTAAGCAACACTTACTAAAAGAGAAATCAGAGGGATAAAAAGAAGCTTTATTGAAAAAGTAGCATGGAGCGCAATGCGACTGAAGGCCGAAACATCCCTGTGATGGGTGTCCAGCAAGAAACATCCAGTCTTTAGGGGATATGATCTCCCCTGACTGCTAGGCAGATTTCACATCATTTGTGCATGCTGGATATGTGGTTGTTAATGAGCTGTTGAGACACTGCTGCTCGTTCCTCTTGTAGCACCAATCGCAGTTTCGGAATCGTTACTAGCGATAAGTTACGCGCTGCCACGGGTCTCCCTGGTAAGTTCCGTACATGCTTGACGGGATTTTAGATCCACAGACCTTGCCGGCCAATCCATGTGTTCAATATCTTCACTCTCCAACAGCTCTTCGACAGTAACTGTGCGATGAGGTGGAGCGTTGTCGTCCATGAAGAGGAACTGAGGACCCATAGCCCTTGTGAAAAGACGCATGTAAGGAAGAAGAACCTCGTTACAAGAGCAGTCCCAGGTGACGAACCTCCTTGGGAGATATGAAGGTTGGTCTGGCTAGCAAGCATTATGTCTGCTCGAACGAGAACTCCGCGACCTCCAAAACAGTCCCTTTTGATGATGTTGAAGGGGTTATTGCGTGTTCCCCGCTCTGTCCAGATGTGTATGTATCTAGAATCGCAACTCAGACTAAATCTGCTCTCATCTGTAAAGAGTACTCGTCCCCATTCATCGACTCTCCAATTCCGGTGTTCCCGGCACCACAGAGAACGCCTTCTCAGATGGGCAGGCGTTAGAGTTACACACCGTACAGGGCGTCGTGCAAACAGACCACCACCATGCAGTCTTCTGGCCACGGTAAAACGCGATATCGGTCGTCCAGTCGCCTGTGTCGTGTGTCTAGCGATTTCTCCCGCTGTCTGCCGCCTGGTTCTTCTGGCCTGTAAGGCAATATACCGCTCATCTGCGGGTGTGGTTCCTCGTGGACGACCACTACTAAACCCCCGGATAGCTGTTCCTGTAGTTTGAAATTGTCTCCAAAGTCGTGAAACGATGCTGTGAGCAATTCCGAACTCTGCAGCCACACTTGTCACACTGCGGCCTTCCTCCAACTTCCCAATGATTCGACCTCGGGTGAAAGCATCCAGATGTCGTCTAACAGATTGATTATTCGCCATTTCTCGCTGAGGCAGCAAATCGGTGTGATTTTAACTGCTATACGGCGTGCAATCTCTTTGCCAGAAATACTGATCTTACACCGACAACATGCTTTATACTACTCAGACACTCCCCCATTACGTCTACCTGCATATCTGCGCATGTGCTACCGTACATCACCTTACTTAATCTCCTGATTGGTCTTTCTGTCCGCTCTGCCTCTTCGTTCAGCTGATATGCTAATTTTTCGACTTCGTCCTTAATTTTTGCACACCGGTGTATTTTGATAGTTAAAAAACTAACTAAATTCAAAATCAAATTTCTCATGCATGTTTTGCATATATTCAAAATTAAACTAATTATGGTTTAAAATACAGAAGCACTCTAATATTCTGCCTGCCTATTATGCCTATGTAGAAAATTTTATCTGAATGAGAGGTTCAGTAATTAACACAAAGACGCACTAATTTTGCTTTGAATGTCAATGGCAGCAAGAAGAGTCTAAATAAATCTCGACTTAAGCAAAAATAATGAACGATAAATAAACTTGGTTTTATATCAAACTGTTTTAGAACAGTTTTCCTTTTCTTTTTGTTTATTGCCAATGCGTATAACACTGGAGATATCTTGAGGATAAACAAGTAAATAGGAAAGAACAAAAGGTTACAGCTTTAGGCTAATTTAAAACAGTACGACGCTTACGGCAGTTAAAGGATCAGAAAATTATTGCACAATGCTTGCCAATGCGTATAACACTGGAGATATCTTGAGGATAAACAAGTAAATAGGAAAGAACAAAAGGTTACAATTTTAGGCTAATTTGAATCAGTACGACGCTTACGGCAATTGAAGAATCCGAAAATTATTTCACAGTGTTCACCAAGTATGGATCCTTTTGGTAAAAAAGGCGATTTTTGCTTTATTTTCCAAAGATGATGTCAGTAAGATAACAGTACTAGGATTTCAGCAACGGAGGTGCCTTTGAAGATCGTACTTACATCGAGAAATAAATCTTGCGAATTAATTTTTCACCATGAAGTCCCTGTGAGAAAGGGCTAAGTAAACGTGTGAAGATTAGTTACTTCGTGGGCCATATACAGCGCATGAAATTACAGCTGAAAAAATGTGAACAAACTAGTAAAACACTGTAGAAAAGCTGGAAATATAAGAAGTAATTGCAAGCAGATAACAAACAAGAAAGTACGAACTTTTTAAGAATATGATGAATAGATACGAATATATGACGAAGAGCAATAAAACCCACACAAGAGCAATAAAACACATTTCAGTATATATATAAATAGTCTTATATTCAAATACTAACAGAAAACTTAAATGCAAATATATATGCAAAAGAAAAGTAATAATAATTAAAAATAACATTTACTATTCTAAATTGTAATTTCAGTGTATTGCATTGAAGATACCTTCGAATATGTTAAATATTATGAAAGATTTATGAAAAGGATTGGGAGAGCACCGAATTTCAGCCATTTTACCTGATTTTATTCTAATTATGTCTATGATAAAATAGTCCACAAAAATGCTTTCCTCTGATTACTTTGAAGAATCCTGAAAAGGTTACAGAGATATTTTCGTAGCTGTTTTGAAGAGGTCCATTTTTTCATGCTGGGGTTTCTGTTCGAAATTTAGAAGATATTCTCCTGACGCTTAAAAATTTGAATAAGTTTCTCATTTGGAGATGAGATATGAGAGAAATTTTCCCCTTGTTTGGTATTTCTAGAGAATTTATGAATTCAATAGACTCCATGGGAACCTTTTCCTAAATTGTGGTGACTTTACTTCAACGCGTGGTTTTGGGCTAGCCGTTTGGGTCACCTTTGGCTTCTCTATAGGTTTCAGATTTATTTTTAATTAATTTTTGATACTTTTTATGATCGGCAACATGAGCTAACTTACAGTTGCAGCATTTCAAATTGGAAATCTGTTTGGCTTCGCAAATGTCATTTTCGTGAATTCAGAAGACTTCACACACTTCTGTTCACTTATTCGAGGTCAGACAGGAAACGTGACATCTATGAGCCTATCTATGACACTGAGCCAAACCGCCTTTGCCTTTGCATGAGTGTACAGGTATGCCATAACATATGTCAGTTACATCACAAATGCATTTCATAGATTTACTAACTGAACCTGGAAAACAGGCACTGGAAGACTAGTTTTGAACCTGTATAAGGGAAAATGATTTGTTGCATTTAACCCTTCTGCTACTAACTCCTCCGTAATTTTCTGTAATGGGTTAAAGTTCTGCTTCCATTACGCGATACTCACGCGTTGCGTATATGGTTCTCCAATCAGCTATAAAAATGGCACTAACTGACATCTGTGATGCGGTGGCGGAAAGCGGCGTTAGCAGACGTGTTTTTTTCCTTTTCTGAAACAAGTGAAAATATTTAATAAAGTGGTTTAGAAATTAAATCCGATAGTCTTTTATATAGTGTATTTCGTTGAAAATAATGCAAAATTTTTATTTTTTTGTTTACAAGAACAGTTTTCAGTTTAGACATATCTGTAAGCAGATCATTTATTTTGAATATATTATTTCTGCAACAGTCTAAATTCAGTGGAAACGCCACCTTAAAATTATTTTGTAGGAAATGCACTAGAAGCTCAGAAACAAAGCATGGTGAATTTTTTAAGTGACTGCACATTTAAATTGGACCAAAATATATTAGTATAAAAACTCATGTATATAGTCATCTAGGTAAGCCAAATTTGAATAATGTGTATTTGTGTCACTATAATGTGCAGATAAAAATGTATCATGGCTAGAATTTTAGGACATTTTGGGGTTACGCTTGTGAAAATGTATTATGCACAAATGATTCTTTACAAAATAAAAAAAGAAAAAGGTTCTTACCTTTATAACGTTTCCTACAAAAAGGGTTATAACGTCACAATACATAGATTAGAAATAATATTTGTGCGATATGCTTAAAATATGACTGTACATTATGCATTTTGAAACACACATGAAACTTCCAATAAAATTCCCGGCTATAACACAGGAGAAGATTGTGCTACACAGGAGACGTTTATGCTCATATTTTTCCTTTTGTTTCAAATTTTTATAGTTTTTAAACTTAGGCATATTTTCAAAATATGCATCCTCATGCGGTAGTCAATCGTATACAATGAAAAGCATAGCAAATTCTCTGGAAAAGCTACGAAACTTTCGTTACACTTGCTCTGTATTTCTAAAATACCAGCTCTTTTTAAATTATTGATTTGTTTAACTCTTTTGTTTGTTTTAGATTCATGGTATATTTCAGCTTTTATTATATATTATTTCATAAGTATTTAAAGCTTCTAGAAGCACAGATTTTTTTTTCATAAATTGCTAAATAAGATTAAAAATCAGGATAAATATATTGCAGAGATTCATAATGGATATTATGGCCTTACTAATCTAAAAGCTGTTAGCATGCTTCACTTTTACAATTTATAATCAGCGAAAAATTTGGAAAAAATCGATTTAAATGTCTCAAGAGTCCGTCCCGTAAGTTAAATACAGAGACAGTGACAGTAAATGTTAATTCTCACCAAACTTCCGTTACCGCAGACCCAAACGCAACAGTGTGAATCTTGCGTCCGGTCTTCGAATGCGTTTCTCCCAATGACCATACACGTTTGTACTGGACTAATTGAAACGGGGCTTTAGTCTGGGGGCCCGCCCCAAGAAAATCTACCTTAACAGGATTTACAGAATTATCATGCTCTATATAATGTTCTACTTTATTCGTTGAGAGTGTTGCGAAATATTTCGGTAATATTCCGTATATATCAGGATAATCTTTAAACATTCTTCCGAGATTGTTGCTGAGAAAAAGGCAATTGGATCCCCTGCAGTTTTTTCACAATTTCGTTGAATTTATGAGTGTTGCTTGATTGATCATATTCTAAACCAGCATATGACACTGAACTATGTCTATTTCAAAGTTTTCTATATCAGTATTATCACCATTATGAACGTTATTAACCAGAGCATCAAATTTAATTTCACTGGGAATATCTACAGTATTTCGCTGAATTTTGTTGGGGCAGGATCATTTTAGAGACGTTGGACCCAGCACAAAATGTCTTGTCTTGAATACGTTTTTTAGGCTTTGCGCAGGCTGCACTTTGTTCGAATTTTGGGAAGGCACATGCAGACCTTACATCCGAATTTGTAGCCTCCACATTAGATATCAATTTTACAATAGAAAAACATACACTGACAATATATTTGACAATAGAAGACTTATTATTCCTTACTTTTAAAGATCTGACAATAGGCACTTACAGAGGAAATTCGAAATTTCACCATCGTTCGATGTGTTTTCTGATCTACACGAGTTGGATCCATTAGCAATCTTTCCTTAAATCATGAGACTTTTTATCATGTTCCTGAAGATTATTAGCGAAGTTTAGAACAATGACAAAATCCGCTTGATCGAATTTTTCTCTACGGAGTACGCCTTCGAATATCCATATTCTCAGGATTAAGTTCGAATTCGGAATTAGAGATATTTCATTTTCCAAAGTGATGATAAAGAGGTCGCATAAAACCGATGTAAAACAGAGAGCTCACCATGTCTTTCAACGTCTAACGTGCTAGTGAAAATCATGATGCCTTTAGGTTACTTTTTCGCGCCTGGTGGCATGTATTACCTATTAGAGAATTATACTGGTTCAAAAAAAGAATGCTACATAGAGAAATTGTTATTCATTACACCAATAATCTTCCTCTGTGTTTCAGCCTTTACAATTGCGGATAGAATTAAAAAATGAAGCGCAGTTCTTAGTTTCCATCATCTTCATAGAACTAACCAGTTGTTCATAAACAGTTTTCGTATATTAAAACTATATCCAGGTTTTGAAAAACATTAGCACATTGCATGACATAACTGAAAGAGAAACGTTCAAATGTAAAAATCGGAACTAGGTAAAAACTAGTCTCACTCAGACATAGATTTTGCATGAAATTCAGGTTGCTTTACTTCCTTTATTTTAAAACCTATCCGGATATATTAACAAAAATTATCAGGAGATCAGTAAAATTCTTTTACTTTTACTAAGGTTTACTAAATTTGAAATTTGAATGATCCGATTCAATCCGATTTGAATTTCCGATTCCCATAAATGAAATGTATGGTAATCGGAAAAGAATTATCTTATAATCAAATCCGAACAAGTTATTCAAATTATTATCTCGGTAATGAAATTTCATGAAACACTTTAAAAGACACGACTTGCCAAATATCACTTACTTTATAATAACAAGGTTTATTAAAGTTTTCAAAAATTACTTTTGTGCAAGATTTTAAACATTTATATATTAGTGACATAAACATATCAGAAAGAAATCCTTCTTGCTGATAGATTCGACTAAAGCATTACACAAGTCTCTTTTTCAGCAACTGCTTCGCATTCCTTTGCACAGCATAATAAAATCGCTAGAGGCTCAAATAGAAATCTTCTGAGCAGTTAACAGCGAAGAGCGCGGAATCGGAATCAAAAACTAGGATAAATTCCAACTTAAGTTTGTGATAGTTCTCTAAAAAAGATTTTATACTTTGGAAACAACCATCGTTCTTTGTCGATGATAGGTTAAATTATATTTGAAGCAGCAAATTATTGCAGGTCTTCAAGTCAGTTCTCATAGTGTTATGAAACATTTCAGGGAGTTTGACTGCTTTATTTTCTACAGGGGATGTAGAGATGGTGCAGAGGTCTACAGAATATATATATGTAAAATATAAAATATCTAATATGAAAAATATAAAATCTAGCTTTCAAGTAATAAATTAATGGACTTTTAACTTCCGTTTCATTCTAAACATAATAGCAATAAATGTTTCTCTCTGCAGTTCCTGGTGCGCACTTACAGAGGAAATCTGAACCCAAAATCCTGTACATTAAAGTGTCATGTGATCTGAAGTAGAATTCGTATAAAAGCTTAATTACGTCGCAACTCCTGCTTCTCTTCGCGCGTCTCTTCTGCTGCTTTCCGCTGTGCCGTTATCCATGCAGAGTTTATTTTTTCTAATTTTCGTCCTTTAAGAAGTTGTAATCTGTACAAAATTGTGATTTGCATAGCGCACCCACAGAGATAATGTGCATTACAACGAAAATAAAATCATGTGCGGAATTTACCGTTATGTGTATTCTTCGAGTGTCATCTTGCTAATTACGCAGCAAAGTCTTCAAGTTATGATGCAGTTCTCTCCAATGCCAATCCGTTGCAACTATCACCAAGTCATCTTATTTCAATAATGGCAAACATTCTTACTGAAATAATGCCGTCTTATTATAATAATGATCCAGTCTTCTTACAATAATGTAGCAGTTTTATTATGTATATATATATATATATATATATGTGTGTGTGTGTGTGTGTGTATGTAAGATGTAATAAAATACGATAGCTGCTTTAAAAAAATAATTGGCCACCTCAAAATTAGCATTCTAAATTTGGTGCTTTCCTCCTAAATTTATCCGTTCTCCCAAATTCGAGATCTTTCTATCGTTATGTAACTATACTTGAAAAGGGCAAATAAAACTAAAATTAACCAATCATAGATTAGCTGTACTTGTACATCAAACATGATATAAACACCGCTGGCAGTTAATTGCGTCATTTTTCTGCTGCATTCCTTCCCTAGCTTCTGCCATGCAAACACCTCTTCCATGCTTTGCTAAAGTGATGTCGCCCCCATTAACTTGTGTAAATTGTATATAAGAAATTATCATAATTACTGTGATTAAAGAGTATATTGTATATAAGGAATTATTTTAGTGTGCCTGGAAATCTGCAAATAAAGATGCTAATTGGAAGATTTTAGTTTATATCAACGCCTGCCTCTCGTCGTACCACTCAGCCATCGCGACTGTGCATCGAAAACATCACATATAGGTTATGTAGTAAACTGTCTGAATTTATCGACAAGAGAATTAATTAGCGTAATTGTAATTATTCGGAAACTGCAATTATTCTAGTGTAATTTTGTTTCTTTCTTCTTGACTTAATAGGAAGTTTTTATTTCACCAAATTACTTATCTGAAAACCAGTGTTTCAATGCTATTTTTTTTTATTATACTTTAATTGGAAAATTGTGAAAATAAGGAAATAGTTCTTGTGTGTAAAATCAGGAGGGCTGGCAAGTTTTTTCTGCGTTATTCGTTTTCAATTTACGGGAAAACGGTAGAATATTCTTGAAGGTTGCTTATTGTTCTTATCTTGCTTGGGGACTTGATTACGTGATTTTCCTTCAGCAAAGAGTTGATGTTATGTTACGCGAAAAGGTCAACGGGTTTGGCGCTGGCGGTATCCATTGTTGGCTGACCGCGCTTGCGCAAAGGCTTGTTTTTGACTGATTTGACGGAAAAAGGGTAATTTTAGTGGTGCGAAACTTAGCGTATTTTTAACGTTTCATAGACAATTTTTAACGTTTAGCTATAACTAGCAAGTACGGCTCAACAAGAATGCCTTCTGAAAGTCGATGGCTGGATCCTCCTCAGCAATCCATGAGCATTTAAGCTAAACTGCGTGAAATTATGCTGAACGTATTAAGGTTTTCTTCTGAAGTTACTAATTATGGAAAAGCTCTTGTGAGTTTTTGCCTTGATGAATTTAAGAAGCTCCTAAATTCTTCGGCTGAGTTGATGTTGTTTCCAGGAAAGAAAGGTTTTTCTTTCTAGTGGTTCCTGCGGACGTATCTAGCTTTCTTAATCGGTAAAACTTTACAATTGGGTGCCCCTTGTTTTTTGGCGATTTTGTTTTGACGCCAAGATCGGTGCCAATAAGACACAATTTCAAGATGGCCGCTACACAAAACTAAAACAAGTCAAAGAATTTCACAAACTCCGTGCCTATGTACACATCGACCTATTTTCGCTTAAAAAAAATCAGAGAATTGCACAAACTAGTCATTGCACATTGCCTTGACTTTGTCCATGTGCACATCGATTTATTTTCAATTAAATAAATCAAGAAGCTAAAACCTGTTAAAACTCTCATGGTAAACAAAAATGGGGTTTCATCACCAAAACTTAACAAAATTTTTCGCCAATTGAAAGGGCACCCAATTCTACACTAGAGCCTCTTAATCAATTTCACATTTATCAACGTGTGCGGTCAAAAACGATGAGCGTGTTCGTCTCATTCCAGAGTGTTGCTCCTGAGATCCTGTTTTCCCGAATATCTGCGTGAGACCTAGCCAAGACTTCTTTGATTTCGACTAGACTTGTTTCAGAATTCTTCAGAAGTTCTGTTTTTCTCTCAAGCTTTCGGTCACCGATTGAGAGAAATATCTTCAAGGATAAGTTTTTTTAACCTTTAGTTTCCAGTTTACATTTTTATCCGCTTAACGGATGGAATCTAGATGGACAGTTATCAACCTTGCAGGTTCTCTTTATTTTTGTATTGATATAATCACATTAAATTAAGGGCAAATTGACATTTTACTTTGTAAGAAAATGCCTCTTTCGCCTGTCTGGCCGATAAAAAATGCTACTCTTGAATGAAAGATTAATAAGGCTTGTTTTCCTTGTAACTGACTTAATGTTTAAAATGTGAAATAGTGTATTACCGAAGCTCTACTAGTCATCTTGATACACAATTATTAAAAGAAAAGAATGATTGTTAAATTAGATACCCAATATATTCTAATGAAATGATTACTTAATCAATGTTTCATTGCAAAAATAGTATAATCTAGATCTAAACGTTTAATTAATTTTAATTAAACGTTAATAAGCTTAAATTAATCTGTCGATTATTCGTTTTACTTAACTATATTTACTAATGGTTCTCTTATATAGTATTATTTATGAATGGTTCTCTATTATAGCAATACGGTCAAATCTTTTTCAAACATATTAAAGAAAATTTTACTGAATATATATTGCTGCTTCAAATATGCGCACTAACTTATCTTCCTTCTCCTGCTGTGCAGAAGCTTGCTACTCGTTTCTCCACTCCACCTATTGTGTAAAGATGGGATTCGTTATATAGAACTGTTGGGGTACTTATCGCATCCATTATGATGATGAATAAAAAAGTATGTGTCCTAAGAATCTAAGAATTGATTCTCTACGAAATAACATTATGTGATGTATCTATGCCCCGTCTGCTAAGTTCTTCTCTGCCATATCATCTCTATCCAAGCAGCTGTTTTCTAATCTCAAGATATCTACAGAATTTATATTTCGTATATATATATATGTGTGTATGTGTGTGTATGTGTAATACATGGAAGGCTCGTCATGGACTCAAAAATTATGAAACAATTGATGGTTTGCCAACCTCAATTGAATTGGAAGATGTAAAATGTGGCTACGTGACAAAAGTTAAATTTTACAGGAAGAATAAAAACTACCCCATTCCTCACAAGAATATCAGAAGACGTTCAGAAAACGCTGAAATACCTGGATCCTAATTACATCGATATCAAAATGTTTTGTTGTTGACTTCTAACATTTTTGTGAGCATTGGAAGATTTTTAGTGTAAAATTTTACTTCTGTCAACTAGCTCCTTTTTACATCCTCCTATTCAATTAAAAACTGTAATTCACAATTTTCTTTTGGATATTTAGAATAAATTGTTATCTCGAAGAAGAATTTCTAAGTGGCACTCACAGGAAATCCATGCACCACTGCAATAAAATTATCCCTTGTTTACGGTTGAAATTTTGCTTCATTTAAAATAAAATTTATCCCTTCTGGTAATACATATTATTAGTTTGTTTGTTACTGCTTGCCTAGGAGGAATAATTGGAAGTACGTCCGGCTAGAAATTAGAAGCATCTGATTTCGAATTTTCGCTAGGGCACTAATCGTTTTTCATGTTTCATGTTTCGAAAAACATAATAGACTATAGAAGATACTTAATAATTAGTTGTTTCAGCTTACCATTTGGAATGAATCATTATCCAATGTTTATCGTAGCCAGAAAACATACAAGAAAATATTTGATTTGGAAGTTTAAAAAGAAGCTATAGGACACCAGTTTACTAAGGAAATTTTGATAATGAAGGAGTACTCTTAAGCTTGTAAAAAGGTTTTAAATCGTTACTGGGGAAACTGTAATAAAAACAGATAAAAGAATTAAGTAAAAAGGGCTAAATTCTGTGAAGCTACTTTTATTTATAAACAAAATTCCATGTATTTTCGACAGATTTATTTTAAATTAAATTAAATGTACCAAATTCGTTTTCGTGAATACAAAAGCGAGTTCTATTGCGCAGACAATAAATGCTACAGTATACTTGATTTTTACCACAAAAGTTGTTATTATTCATTTAATTAACTGCTCATTCGTCTTTCCTTTAAGAGATGGTATAACTCATACTTGCAATACCGCAAAGATAGCAGTAATTACTTTTGTTTCATTCCTTGTTTACTTCTTGCATTGCAAGATGTGAAATTAAAACAAATTAAAAATAATAATGCAAGGCCCGTATTTTGAAATAAAATGGTAAATAAAGTTTATTTTTTCCCATCTCAAAGAAAATTTTCATTCTCTGTGCGTTTACTGTGCAATCAGATTTTAATGTCACCTTTTATTTCGTCACATAATTTAACTCGTTTCCCATTCCTGTATGATTTTCGCTGTAAAACGTTTGATTGATAAATGTGAAATCTACTGCACCAAATCATCGGAGTTAGAAAACCATTAAAGAGTTGCCAACTCTCTCGATTTATGCGGGAGACTCTTGATTTCTGACCGTTCTCCTGCCAACCCGATTTACAATATATTTCTCCTCACTTTCTTTTATTCTAAAAAATTCTCACGATTTTTATGTAGCTCGGCTTTGTTATTTGCGTCTCCAAAAAAGTGATTTGGGCTGTCTGAAAGCACCTGGTTTTTCTCTAGACAGCATAGAAAATCAAAGTAGTTTCATCAGTGGCAAACTATGACACGTTTCTCCTTTGTGAGTGAGAGCACGTGTCCGGAAACGTCATGTTCCATTTCTCCAATGAGCATCGAATACCACTGCGTGTCATCTGGCCCATATTAGCCAATGAGCACAAAGCAAGATCGAGGTTGAGATAAAATAACACGCCGAACAAGTATTAATTTAGTATTAATTACCTGTGTGCAGTATCTTGTATAGAGTACATAATGTAAATATTTCTCTTTATTATTTTTCCTTTAATTGATTTGTATTTGTTTGTTGTAATAAATATGTATTTAAGTTTGTTTGATTTTGTGCTTTTCATCCCGCACTTTAGGACGATACACATACCCTCCACATGCTGTCCATGATCGCTCTGTTTATTCACCGCGCGAAGCTTCGGCAAAGAATATGTATTGTTAAGACGGAAAACTTCTCCCCAACAGGAGTGGCTCACTTCCAACACAGACGGAAGCATGCGCGAAATATCTGTCGCCAAAGCGCTAAAGCTCGAAACTGGTGTCGGAAGTTCGAAAGTCACGTTATCAAGAGTTCATAAAACGAAGATCGTTTAAAATTTCCTTAAACTTTAAAGGAAAAGAAAGTATTCTTTCGCGCAAGTAAATTAATTAATGGATTAGTTATTTTGAGCAAAAAAAAATTACGAAAATCCGAGTGTAAATTCTTGCGAAAAGTCAAAGAAAAACTTTTTGTCAAAAAACGTTTCTTCTTAACACGTGTTCCTCAATTTCCTATACACCTCGCGGAGAGGAAAATTCTCGCTGCCAGGTTCCGTCGCCAAATTCCTTGGCGAATTTTCCCTCCTCTTTCTAGCGGCGTAACAGCAAACTCCTTTACATTACGTCTATGGAACTTTCCTCCTTTATATAGACGTTCTTTGGCTGTGCAGATAAACTTACGTGATGCACCCACGTGGCAAATTTGGATGAGCCGGAAAAACCACACTTTGTGTGGTAGTCCGGCAATAACATATCAGTCAGTCAGTATTAATTTAGAATTCGAACAACAAAAATCAGCCTTATATTTTCAAATTTTCAGAGACATTTCGGTGAAAATTCGCAAATATAACGCTGATTTTGTTGTTTGAATTCTAGATTAATAAAATCGGGGTTGTTATTTCGTTCATCTCGTTGCTAACTTCTGTGGGAAATAGTTTAAGAAATTACGATAGTTCGTATTAGTTATGTTTGTGAAAAACATGAAATACTCAGGTACGTTTCAAAAATCGTATGCAGATGACTTTTCTTCTAATATTTCCTCAAGGAAATGTAATGCATTTGCGATGTGTACCGTTTGTCATTGCGATTTTTCGATTTCGCACGGTGGAAGGGCCGATGTTCTCAAGCATGTTCGTACACAAAAACACAAGCACAACATGAGTTCTATTGGAAAAAACGAAAAGTTACTTTTATTGTGGAAACAAAGGGCCAAAAAGTTATTAATGCAGAATGTAGTGTTTGCATTTAAGACTTAGTAATTGAACTTTCAGATATTAATTAGTAACGATTTGAAGTTAATTCATTATTAAAAAATATATTTTTATCATTTCAAAATCTTTTTGTCGTTGAAAATAAATCTCCAGATTTCTAAAAAAATTCTCCCGATTTTAAGTGTGGTAGGTTGGTAAGTATGGAGTATCATTTCATTTCATTTAAACATCGTATATAGCGTTAGATTTTCAGGAAGGAGAAATGTGAAAAATCGTCTACACTTTCCCCGTGATTAAGTCACGGAACTTTCACTGCCAGCTAGATTGTGCTAATGACTTTATAAGGTATTTTTTCCCGCTTTTCTGCGTGCCTTCGTGGCGTAGCTGGATAACACATCCGATGTTTAATCTGGAGGTTCAGAATACGAATCTCGGCAGATGTATTGAGGATTTCTTCGATTCCCTTGCTCCGAAAAACTCTAAACCTAATAACTCTGCAACTAACACCCCAAGATGAATTACAGGGGAATACGGTAATGCCCAACATATGCCTTCACTCAAAGAATAACTGGGAAGAGACACAAAGCCAAATATAAGGAGTAACAAGTTATCGACTACTGTAGTGTTAACTCGTGATCCAGTATAAAGCTTATTTAGTTGAGTGAGAGAAACACGAAAAATCAACTTCGCTGTATTAGAACCGTGGCTCTTTCATTAGCCAGCTAGATATGCCAACAGCATGCACAGGAGAATATGATAATTCTTTACCCTTTGAATTTGATCTCATTCAGAACATTGCATGTTATTTTGAGCTCTTCAATGAATTTAGTGCTCTGCTACTCTTGGAAGATCAGCTTTCCTTAAAATGTCTTCCTCGAAGGAATCCCCTCTAAGTATACTAGACTCCTCTGCTGTAATTAATCAACGATACTCCTGTAATCATTCATATAAATTCTCCTATGTACGTACTTTTATTCGGACATTTACAGTCTCTAGAAACTTATTTGTTTTGATTGTTTTTCATTAACTGAAAATTTGTCTCTAGCTGTGAAATGAAAATTTGTTAGTGTCCTTGTCTGAGTTTCTAACATTTTATTAATTATACTTCGTTATTCTTAGTTAAAACACATACATACACACATGCTTACATCTATATATACATATATCTGCTGTAAAAAAGGCTACTTAAGAAGCCTAAGAAATTTCAAGAAAGTGCTAAAGAAACAAAATTTCAACTGCGGCGAAAGCGAGTGCTGCAAAAAGATAAAAATAATGAGAAAATATATCTCTTTTTCTCGCATCTACTAGAGGAAATTCATATAC
>KK114974.1:1050891-1107770 GCA_000611955.2 Stegodyphus mimosarum | reverse complement strand
TTCGCCGCAGGTCATCTACCAAGATTTCCGGTCTTTTCTTTAATACATGAAACGTGGTGTTGGGACCAAAGAGATACTAACGACCATCTAATGACGTACATTAATGTCAAACCATTCTATTTAATGGTGGAACGCACTATGTAAGATTACTGGGGCCATGTTAAGTTTCCGTGTCTCGTTGAAATACTTTATTTTGCTTTTTTTCTTCGAGAAATGTCGATACGATAGTTAATCTCATCATATGTCAAAATAACAACTTCAGCGCAGATTTAAAGCCTTATATTACATCTAGTTTTCTATTTTATATAAAATAGATGTTTAGCAATATATTGTTAGACTTGTTTTCATTTCATATATGCGACTGTTCGCAAAATATGCGCATTCACTAGAAATGCCATCTAATGTAAATTTAAAATGCAAAGAACGATAAATCTCAATTTAGAAAACAAGAATCTTCTGTTTGCGAGCTTTCCATCGTATACGCCGTAAAGAAAAATTACGAATGCATTTCCGAATGCATTTAAATCCTAGAATGAAAGAAGATGGAGAGCTTTTCAGTTATAAGATCATGCTTTTTTTACAAAGGATTTTACTCTTGCTTTTAAATTCCATCAACAAATGATGCATTGTGAAATATTCCTTTTATTTATTATCATTTGTAAATCAGCTTACAACATTTCAGAATGAGGTAAAAAATCCGATTAAACATACAATTTCATTTCAAGTGGAAGAAAATATTTGCTTTTGAATAATTGTTAGAAGATTTAAACAGTGCTACCTGTATTGTTATATAAATAAAATTTTAATATAGTGAGGTGTTATTGTGAATTTGCTAATACAAACACACTTTTTGGTATCAAATTATATGTCATTAGAAGAATTATATAAGCTTCTAGACAAAGATTTAATTAATTTTGCATTTAAATTGCCGAAAATTAAATACAATTTAATCTGAAAAATATGTAAAACTTATACCCATCAATTCTTCTTTATTATACTATAACATATTGCGATTAAATTTAGCATGTTAATCTTTGTAATTTTAATGCAGCCATGGCCTTGGGCTTCTAGTCATGGTCTTGGGCAAAAAATAAAATAAAATACAAATTAAACGAAATGAAATAAAACAAAATGAAAATGAAAATGAATAAATAAAGCAAATAGAGAAAATTAAAATTTAAATAAAAAAGGTTTTATGCCAAAGAACTGAAAGCTTGCAAATTGGTTCGATATAAAGATTTGAGGCCTTACTTGCGTAGGTTTCCACATCGTGTTCAATTTCTACTTTACAGTTATGTAATCCATTTCTGATTGCCTAAATTTACTCCAAGATCTAAAAGCTGGTAACACGGAATTACACTAACAGTTCCTTAAAAGTGTTTTTAAAAATTTCCATATCTTTGACCAATCGATTATACTCAAGTAGTCTGCAATTCTGGGTTTTAGGCAACTAAAATACTATAAATCAACTATAAAAATAACTGAATAATTTTCGCGACTGAATAAGAGCAACTTACAGAAAGCGAAAGAGTGAAAATTTTTCCCAATGTAAATTTACGCATTGAAGACATATGATACGTTATTCAAAGGTCATGTACTTATATTAGTATCATATCAGATTTACAAGACAAGGATATAAACAAACATAAGAGTAAAAATTATTGAATTTGTTGAGCAGAAATTGCAAATGTTGTTGAAATTCTGTTGTGTAGCAAATTCACTTAATTATTTAAATTATGACTTATTAAAATTATTTTATTAGTATTCTAAATTTTTGCTACACAACGTGTATTTTATTTAATATCTGTGCTATTTGTTTAATTTTAATTCGGGTTTTTGGTAGTTAAGATTGATATGTTTTTTCCACTCGCTGCTCGTAAATGCGCTCAAACACACAATGGAATCGGGTGCTTTTCTACATAATAATCTTGATTTATATTACTTAACTCAAGTTTACCCACTCTTAATTTTATACCACTAGAACCAGATAAATTAGATCTTTAATTTAAGATCACTTTCAAGAATCCAGCCTTAACAGATTTTAAGATACAGTAAATTATTTAACTGAATTTCCCCTTTTTCATTGGGACAAACATGAGGGGGGAGGCAATGGAAAAAACGCATCTTTTAGCAGTGTTCTTACACTCTTGCCTACGCTGGTAAGGAATTTCCGGTGGAGTGAGTTTAGATTTGCTAGCTCGGTCTTCGCAGATGTTCAAACTTGGCGATAGTTTGGCAATGTTTAAATTTGTGTTTAGTTCAGCACCTCGGAAGAAAGGAGAAATTTTACAGAGCGGGAGGCGGTGGTTGTAAAACTGGTTTTTTTATCACAATTTCTAGCGCTTGTTAGCCAATGTGGCAGTCTCGTCATATCTAAAAGTAGTTGCAAGTGGGGATTTCGCGGTTTTTTTTTCTTCTCTTGATGCTTCTGGCTCCCGCCTTGTTCATTTGATTTTTCACGTTCTCGTGGTTGCTGTTATTTTGTCACCTCAGCTCGGATATGGGATTAGTTAACAGAGGTTCTCGGGGCTATTGCACGAGAACAGATTTCTTCTGCCTAGTTTACCTTCCCATTAAGGAAACTTGCTGATAATCGCTTATTGCAGGAGAGAATGTTACAGTATTCTGTAAATCGTCTAACTTCAGTTCCAGTAATTATGCCTCCGCCTTAGAATCATTAGTAAATCTTCTAACTTCAGTTCCAGTAATTTTGCCTCCGCCTTATTGGGATCAACAATAAACAATCTAACTCAATGTTCCAGGAAATTAAGCATCCGCTTAATTGATTAATCATCTTTTATCTCTAATCAACTAAAGGAATGTGTATTCGCCTCCATCTTCACCAGTCGGCCTGCGAGAGTTCTTAAACTGGAACTTTTTTCATCCCTGCTTCTACCTAAGTTCATTGTCGGCTTTCATGAGGAGTTTCGCCTTCATCTCTGACTTTTTCCACCCAGGTTCCAAATTTTTCGTTCCACCTGACCACTGTGGAAGTCAGCCAGAAGAGAAGAGAAGAATTTTTTTTTTATTTTAGTTTATTTTTGTTTAGTAATAATGTATTCGGTCAATAGTTATATTTACAGCCTTAATTTACTGAGAAAATCAAAACCTTGGTTCTCTATTAAGTTAGAAAAATGTTTAAATTGCTTGATTGATTTGACCAGTTTAAGAGTATAGTTGTTTTACTCAGTACCTATGGAGATATTCTTTCCAATGAAATGATGTTAAGGAAATTTTAAGCTAACTAAAGGAAAATAAAATACCTTGTTAAGGTTGTTAAACTAGTTAATACTCCGAGATTGAGAATTTCCTTCTCGTACCTGCTGCTAAGTAAAATTTACTGGAAGAAATAAATTAGGGCAATAGTTGTAATTTAACCAAATACTGCTTGTATGAATTAAGTTGAGTGTAAATGATCCTTCTGGAAATTTCGTTAATGTTGTGTTTTTATTTGATTTCCTTTTTGTGTGCAGTACGTTGTGTAAATATTTTGTTCTACAAAACCTTATACAAATACCCTGTATGAAGTTAATTTGATTAAGTAAGTGTAATAGAATTCGGAGTAAATATTAAACTAAGCAGTGCCTTAAAGTGCAATTAATTTTTATATTTACCTATGTTTGATTTCTCCCGGGAAGAAATGCCCTTTTTTATAGAATATTTCAAAATGTTATTAATGTTTAGAAGAACTCTCTTTCTTATGCATTATTATTCGAAAATCTGAATCAAAATGCTTCATAAATAGTCTTTTTAGAGTTTTCTTAAGTGGGTAGCATTGTTGAAAATGAAATTATCATGAACTGTCTATTCGAATTTTTTTTTCTTTTCAGATTTTAATAAGCGACATGCTGATATATACGCATAGTTTAAAGGTTCTGCTGACTACTAAAATTGAAATCGAGATTATGAATATGCATAAAAAGGTATTATATGAAATTATAATTATCGAAATATTTGATTAATGTTAACTTTGTTCAGAATCTTGAATGTATAAAAAAAGTTAGTGCGAACTTCAAATTTTCCTATTCAATGTAGTTTCCGAACAATGTCTAGAAAGGTTTGAAATTTTGAAAACAATATTTCACATCTTAGAATATTTTCATCATTCAGTATGGAATTCCATAAGCAAATATCCAATGCAGAACTCGCGTTTCGAAGTCTACTTCTTTTTCTCTTTACTCACCTAATGTATTTATATAATATATGGACACACTGTTTATCACTGGAAATGGACATACAGCTAGAACTCAGAGCTAATTTAAAGTTCTCTTAATTTTCTTTACTGAATTATATTCAATTATGGGAAAATACATATTTTAGTACTCAAATATTATGCACAAGATTTTGTATCTCATATGCAGGGACAGACAATTAATATGAAAGCAGAGAAGCGAAAAGGACAATTTTATTAGGCAAATTTATTCCAGAATAATATTAAATAATTATTAATTTATACTGAATTCTAAGAAGCACTATACAAGAAACGGAAGTAATATCTATGAAATATAACAATATGAAAGACTGTAAACTGTTAAAAGTAAAAAAAGCTTATTGTGTTGATATATTTTCATCACCAAATCCGCTGCATGTTTCATGCGTGGAAGCGACGAGCTGAAAATTACGTCCTCTACAGCTTAAAATCATAAATGGAGGAATCATGTTTCTGAAAGGAAGTAAAACTTCATATATTTATTACACTTATTATAATCTGTACATCTACGTTTAGCAACATACGTTTCTAAACATAAAAGTAACAACAAAACTGTATTTAAGACAGAAAACCAATAAACTTGCATTTTATAGGACAAAGATTTATGCGTTTTCACTGATATAGCAAAATTCGAATTGTGATTTAAGATCAGAACTTAGGAAATTTTAAACACAAAAAGGCTCAATCCTCGGAAATTTTAAAGCACATAAATTGGTTGTTTTCTGTATTCCCTAATGAATTGATGATTGATGATTAAATTTGATTATTTTATGATTGTATGATTAAATTTAATATTTTCAAGCATATTTATAATGTAGTCCTATAGTGAAATTATTATTAGTCTCAGGAGGATTTGTATTTTATCCCATAATAAACTGCATGTATTTTCAGTTATATTACATTCAGTTTGATTATGATATTTCATTTACGCCTAACTAAGAGTTAAAATTTCAGTTACCTTAATGCATCGTTTCTACTCACTCAGTTTGGAGGTTTATGTACGTTTTATGGCAACCAAGCAGTCAAGTGAGGAGAAAATCATTAACAGCATGAATTGCAGTACAGACTTGGCTGTTGCTGCCAACGTCTGCTTGCCTGTTAGAGAAGAAGCCGCTGATTAGCTTAACACGTGAAGCCAGACAATTAGTATGGATTTGGCAAGTGCAACTTTAGTGGAGTATTCAACCCAGTTGATATTGCAGTTTTGAGTAAGATCACTGATGCTGCAACCAATTAGTTTATTTGTACGTTCCAGCAAGCAGCTGAAGGCAAGAACTACACTTTGTGTTGTTCTATTTTAAGTTAACTCGCCAATGGTGAGAAAATAAAGTGAATACTTTATATTTTGATGTTAACTATCATTTTCACAGTCAGTTAAGTCAAAGACGATAACTCACACACACAGTAGAGGTAACGTCCGATGATGAGTGTTTGATACGAGTAAGTAATTAGGTATTAATTCACTTCTCAATCGTTTAATGGAAAGGCAAAAAATATGCTTGTAAATGGTATGGTCGGATCTTATGGAACTACAAATAAAAGTGAAATATTCTACTAAACCTTTTCGAATGCGCAGTACGCTATTACTAAAATGAATAACATCATCACTGTAAGGTAAAATCTATTTAATATTTTCTAAAAGTTATAAGGAAATATACACTGGTGTCCAAAAGTTAAGCATAATTGATAATTATGTGAATAAAGAAGGAACTTTAAATCAGAATGGCGGGAAACCTGATATGCGAGTATAAAATGGTTATAAAATAAGGAAACAATTCAAAAGAACGATAATAATTAATTTTATTATCCAAAGTAGCACTTTGAAATAAAACTGAGAATAGCAAGGGTTCACACTTTAAAGAAAAAATGAAAGAAAACATTAAATAAATTACTGATGCTGCAGTTTAATAAGGCGTGTGGTCACCTCTGACAGTCAGGCACGCTGCATAGTGTGCCTGGCTGGAGATGATGAATGAGTTGTGGGCTCAAACGGTTCCAAGCTTCTTGAAGAGTTCTCTTCAGTTCTGTAACGGAATTTGGTGGGTGCGAAAGGGCTGCAATTTGTCTCCTGAGCATATCCCATACATGCTTGATATAATATAAATCAGGGGAGTTCGCAGGCCACGACATGCGCTGGATATTTTCCGTTTCAAGGAAGTCATCAACCAGCACCGTTCGGTGATTATCATCCATGAATAGGAAGTCAGGACCGACAGGACCTCGAAACAAGCGAACATAACGCTCAAGAACTTCGTCTCTGACCTTCGTCTTCGTCTTTGACCAGTCACAGACCCCGGGTCAAAGAAATGGAGGTCTGTACGGCCGTCCATCATGATGCCTGCCCATACCATTACTCCCCTTGATGGAAAATGATGTCTTTCCGATATGTTTCTTGGTTCAAAACGTGTTCCACGTTCTCTCTATATCGTTACCCGGCGAGAATCAGTACTCAGACTAAACCGGGACTCGTCACTGAACATCACATTGGCCCACTCTCCCATACTCCAATGTTGATGTTTCAAACTCCAGTTCAAACGAGCGCGTTTCTGCGCAGATGTGAGGGGAATGCAAACTGCTGGTCTTCTGGCATACAGCCCAGCATGATTGAGTCTCCTGTAAACAGTTTGTCTCCAAATTCGTATTCCTGTGGCGACTGTGAGCGCCGAACCTAGTGCTCTGGCAGTACTGCCCCTCAGGCGTCGTGCACTTATTACCAGATATCGGTCTTGGCGAAGTGTTGTGACTCTTGGTCGACCTGATACTGGTCGTCGGGTAACATCTCCCGTTCTTTGAAACCTCTGCCACAGTCTTGAGATCACAGACTGGTTCACATTCAGAATTCGAGACACTTCGGTTTGTGATCGTCCAGATTCCAGCATTCCAACGATTCTTCCTTTCGCAAACATCTCCAATTGGCATCTTTGGGCCATCATTCACCTTGTTTGATGGTTAACAACGTTCTTTCGCACAGCAGTTGCCCGAAACATGTCTGAACTGCCTATGCTGCGTGAATCGGTTTCTCTGCGTTCCGACATGCGCAGGTGTTTCGCGCAGGACGTAGTCGACTGAAAAGTTTTGCTTAAACCCAATGTTTTTTCTCCACCCAATTAATATCCGCAGGAAATTTGGAATAATTTTACGAATATTTACTCCACGTTTTTCGCATTTTACAATTTATGCTTAACTTTTGGACAGCAGTGTATACTTTGTAAAGTTTAGACTAAGTTTATTAACAGTTATTTTAAGTTTTGTATCTTTCCTATTTTATTCTAATTTCAGCTTACAATTTCCTGCCAGAATGTAAATTCAGAAAAGCAGTAAATGCAAATGAGTAAGAGTAATATTTAAGTCTAGGTTTCACCGACTTCTAGAGAGAGAGTCTGATTTCCTGACTAGCGCGAGTTTGCCTTTGGCTACTTTCTCTCTTAGTTACTACGCTCGGCCATACCTTAGGCCCTTGTTTGGCTTCACCGATTTAATTAATACTTAGGGGCCAACTATTTAGATTTTTGATAGTTTCGGCTATACCTTTCAGATAGCTTAGTTAAGCTAGTTTAGTTTAATTTAAAGTCATTATTATTTCAGTTCAAGCCCGAGTGGAGGCTTTGTGTAAAGTTCCAAGCAAGAACTGATTGTAAATATTCTCAAAAATAAAGGGCAGTGAACCCTTCTTAAGTCTTACGTGTTTTGTTCACACACTTAAGCGATTATTCGCTTGTTAGTGTTCACGAGGTTCTAAATTAGAACTTTAGAATTAAATAAGTAAAACCCCACAACTTGATATTCTCCATATTAACAAAAAATTTTATATATGGTCCGAAAGCTGAAATGTTAAAAAATGAAATTTAATAGTGTGTGCATAATTATATTATTCGAATTGTGCAGACTAGAATCAAAAGCACAAGATACACAAAGGGCATCATTTTTACACCAAACTTCATGTGTCAAATACTTTAAAGTAACAAAGTTTCAAAATTATCACCATCATTGCAAAAATGCTCGTTCAACGTAAAATTTCGATTGCTTTCGAGAGGAATCATGTCGTTAAAAATCGAAAAAAGAAAAAAATTGTCGATCTATATCCGCTCATTTATGTTTTGTTATATTTATTTTTATATTTTGCCTCCCACCCGCTCGGTTTTGTTGTTCACGTCGATGGCAGAGATGATGCATGGGCGTCAGAAGAGCATTTCTCGCTGGGAAAAGGTCCCGATTTCACATTCTCAGTAAGAGGGAAATCAAGCAATGGGGGGAAACGCTATTTCGGTTGAAAAATAACTTAAATTCCGATAGACACCGGCATTTTTTTATGACCTGGAATAAATAGCGGGAAAAGCCATTGACTTGGCCTTTTCGGAATGTGAGAAACACATATTCGCATTCCTTGAGATAACAGTTTTTCACTTGACAATGAAAAAAAAAGTTCCATCGTCCATATGACCATGTGGTATATGAAAATAATCCAAAACTTTAAAATACGTGGACAACAATAATAAATCCGAAGAAACACCAACTACTTAGTAAATAAGTAATTAAATATTGCTACTTATAAGTGAGTCCATCTACAGGGTAACTTCATTTAATTTCCTAATTGAGATGTAAATTAAAAAAGCATCGTTTTTAGAGCTTTGAAAAGGAAGGATTACGCTGAGGTTAGAGAAAGTGTATTTCATTCTTCAGATACGTTTTAAAGAGAAGGACGACAAATCTAACATATCGACCGTTGGCCACACTTTCGGAAATACCCTTCTTATAAAAATCATACTATTTTTAAAGCTTTGTTAATTTTTTTAGCATCATAATACAACGCGACAGGCTAAGTAACAAGCTTGATTCTTCAGTCAAGCCTGCATACTAAATTAGGTGAAAGTTGTCTGGTTCATTTAAATTTCTTTCTTTAAATCCTCTTTCTGACCAACTAACAATGACAAACTGGAAAGAATTTAAAAGTCCTAGAACTTAAAGAAATTAGCCAGACCATGAATTTTACTTGCAAATTATATCAGTACATAAAAACTTCAACAAAATTACCATCTCGAAAGTTAGAGTTTTTTTTTAAACTAAACAATTTTATTTTGTTCTTACCTCTGTCTGTACAGGTACGGAAAGTGTGCTTGAATTTCAGTACTTTATTTCCTGTTTTTTTCATACCTCACTTCCTTTATGACTTAAAAATGGTAATCAATTTAGTCAAGCAAGTGTTTAAAATTTTTTAATTTAAACTACATGATACTGCGCCTTTTTTTATTATTTATTTCAATAATGAAATCCTCTAAAAGTTATAAAAATTTATCATATTTCTCTAATGTAATTAATTAGAGAAGATATGCATTCTAAAACAAATTTGAGTATAATATCATATATTGAAGACATGTTAAAATACTTGACAAGTAATTATTATTTTTTTGAAATTTTAATCAGGCCAGTCATATTAATATTAACATTTCTTCTTTTACAGTTTGCCTAAATACATATAAAATCGCCGCAATTAAAAAAGAAACTTTCCTTAAATTAGTTTTGTATGGCTTTTGTTCAATTAAAAATGCAAATTATGTTTTGAATGTTTTACATCTTTCCGTAGCAACAAAATGTTTCGCTTAAGCTACATTACTTTAAAATAATTTCCTCCAAATTTCATTCAGATGTTTAATATTGAATATTAATAGATTTAATTACACTCTTGTATGCAATAACCAACTAATTTGTTAACTAAGAACTTCTCATTTTGTTTTTTGTACACGATTTGTATACATTTAATTATTTCTTTGGGTCATTAATAAACACATAGGCTTTTGCACTAAATTTGTTGTTTTCGACTAATTTAATTTTTGTTATGAAATGACGACTGCTTTATTTTTTCATAACTATGGGAATTTATTTAATTTTTTTTAAATTTTACTTTAATAAACTCACGAGAAGATAAATCCAAGACATTTAAATGATCCAATAAATTAAACAAATACTGCACTCAACAAATAAGTTAAGCATTATTATTTTTTTTTGCGTGTGTGTGTGTGTGACAATACTGTATGTCTCCATATATATATAAAATACCTGTTCACTCTACTGCAAATGTTTTAGCACAAAAAAAGCATTTAATATTTAAGTCTATTTTTCACACAGCATTAAAGTTCCTCAAATCCTCTTAAACTACTGCAAAGTTAGGATAAATACACCTTAGAGAAAAAAAGAAAAACGGACACTAGATATGCGTTTTATTTGAAAAGAAGCATTGAAGCAAAATTTTCAGAGAACATTTTGCTTCAATGCTTTGCTAAAATTGCAAATTTTGTAATACTGTTTGAATGCCGATCGCTAACAGTACAGTTTCTTGCTTCTGGTAATATTTGTGACTGCAAACAATTAAATTGCGTATCCTTCATGTTTCAGTAATTAAAATCGAAAAGCCATGATATAGTACATTTAATTTTCCTATGTGCAAGAGCATTCAAATTTTCCTATGTGCAAGAGCACTTTATCTCTAGTTAACTCAGCGTAATTACAAAAGTACTAAAGATGATTTTAAACCAAAAAATTTCTTCGGGAAATATTTCAAGTAATAACAAAATGTATCTCAGAAACATGAAAACTGAGTTGATGTTGAGTTTGAATCGAAATATTTTGTTGAATTTGAATCGCAAATATCGTTAAAATTTGAACATAAGACAAGCTTTTTTAAAAAAGGCATGTTTTGCTAAAATTTGGGTCAGAGGCAAATTAACGAGTTTTTGTTCTGTAATCTGAATATAATGAGCAGAATTTGTTGGCTTCTCATCATATATTTTTGTCTTCTGGTTTAAGTAATGTACCTCAAAAAATAAGCTGTAACCCCTGAAATATAAGAAAATGCAAAAAGTTTCTTCTTTAGGGTCCTAGAAATATTCTTCCTTAAATTTAAAGAAAAGCACGCTGCGCGTAATAAAAGAATAAACATGTAACGGACAAAATATTAAGGAAAATTGTCATTCATGATTATAATGAGTCCCGATATCAATATCTTTAAAGAGATATACCTCGAAAACGGTTTCTGTTTTCCGGATCAGCCCACTGTTAGCCGGCAACATTCCTCGTTCGCTGACCAAATCCCAATATCTGTTTTTCTTTTTTTGCTCTGTTTCCTGTCCACTAATTATCGATTTGTTCCCTGAGGAGTCTAAAATATTTAGGTGTCATTAGCGCTTCTTCGTTCAAATTATACACCACTACTGCATATACATTAAGGCTATACATCCTTTTCCCGCGCCCAGCGTTGAAGTCACTGTACACTGGTACTTAGGTCGGAGGTTCGAAACCAGGAAAACGGGCTGTTTGCATGGGCGTTATCGTGGTTTTCCCCAAGTGTAATGTGTATACGATCCAGTTTTCCTTTGAAAATCCCCTATGAAGGCACCCATTCCCTTATGCAGATAGACTTCCAGTGTTTTGCCATAATTTAATAAACCAAACTTCTTTCCCAAAACAAGATGCTAAATGGGTACCGAAACTAATTGGGTCTCCCCGGAATTCCATGTCTCTTAATTGAGTTTTAGCCACGTCAGTTTTCACTTTGCACTTTCCCAGCTGTAACTCCATTTCTTTTAAATTAATCTGAGCCTGCGTACTACGACAGCGTTCACTCGATTCCTCTAACATCCCCTCGCTATTTTTCCTTTTAAGGCTCATGTAAACTTCTGATAATTCTGGTTACAGATTTAAACATGCATTAATATAAATGCCAATTCATTTTACAGCCAAGTATACAGACCTCATAATTACTGAACACTATCATTACTCACTCACAAACACAATTATGAACAATATATTCATATTAAACCTTTAAAATACATTTCACAGTGTAGCATAAAAAAGGGATAAGCTTAACTTTTTAACTCTGTTTATACCTCCATCAGCACAAAATATAAGGATTTAAACTCTTAAGTATTACGCCGTAACACTTGGCATATTCCGTTTTTGATGCATATATTTAACATACAGCCGTCGCATCGTTTATCTAATTAACGTTTCAACCACACTTATAAACTTCAATAACCAACATATTTTAAAATCGTTTCAACATTAATCAGTAACTTCAGTACAAAATATATGATCTAAATATTTCAATGTCATATCTAATTTAATTCTTTTGAAGCATTTTAAAATTTGTACTACCATACAATATCTTACTGGTATATCTTTGAATTAAAGAAAAATCATATCTCTTATTTCGTGTTTGCATTAGAAATACACTTTCTCCAAATTTCTGTTCTTAATAATAAATGGATTTAATTGCCCAAAATTCCAATTGAATAGTGTAAAATTGGTGAATTTTCGGTACTCACTATATTATCTTGGTGAATCCGTGAATATTAAAAGTACTCAGTTAAATAAATCTTAATTAACTAGTCAGTAAGCATTTCTTTGTGATCGTATAAAATTATAGACATCGCGTTGTGAGGAATGTCTTTCCGGGACCGTGCTGTGAAGAGATCGGATACAAAAGAAAAAGAAGGTGAGATGTACTTAAACATACATAAAATAAATTCAAGCTAAATCAGTCCTATTATTTATAGTCTAAGTTAAGGTTTAAGTTCACATTCCAATTTTAATGAATAACCCATTGTTACTACCACTTATACAATCTATTGACTTTAACCTTAGGCAACCAAATATAGCAGAAGATATACTGATTTACTATCTTACATACAGCTATTATAATACTTGAAACAGGTATAGTACACATGTTTTAACTTTCATTTGGTTTTCAACATTAGCTTAACAACAGGAGGCAATGAAACTCCACCAGACATTTTTCTCTGATACAGATTTAGCTTTCAATTCTAGGTTAATTAATAAGTAACACATAAAAGTATATGCATTAGGCAAGTTAGTAATTTTACACAAGTAAGCAACATTTTTTCTCTTTTTTTTTTCAAAGCAGTTCGTTAATGTATAAGGCATTCCACTTCTCTATAATAATTAAAATTTAACTGGTCATTCATACTAAACCCTACTGCATTTATTCAAATTAGGTATAGTTAAGACTTTAAGGGAAACTGTCCAGACTAAACAAATATATATATATATATATAATTTATCTAGAGGATCCAAGGTGTTAGACGACATTTTTGGAAGGATGAGAACCTCTACTCAAATGAGCCTGAAGAAAGGCTGGAAAAGGTATCACAGCTGTACAGAAAAAAAAAGAAAGACAACACCGCGAGAGTTTAGCGTCTCCGAAAAATGAAACATAGTCAGGAACACGGGGAAGCAGAACTGTCAGGATTTCAACTTCTGGTTATCTGGACAGGCAAATATGGTTCTTGATACAACATATCGAGACACTTCGGATGAAACACATGCGTGACGCAGGTATGAAGAATAAGATGTTCAATCAGCCTGGTTAAACTAGTCATATTTCTTCGTGGAGGTTGAAGAGAATACTCCAGACAAAAAATCGTAGTAAGGTATTGGCAATATCAGGACGATGCTTCAAGATGACGACTGCAGGGCTTTACATACACATTCAGACATTACAATGACCCGTTGGTAGAATAGCATCTTTTCAGCTCCCTGGGTTTCCGGTAACACAGTAGTATTTATGTCAAACTATTAACCGCCTCAACAAAGTAGTAGCGAGAAGGCATATTACATAAGGGCATAATTGTCCCTCTGTCTTACCAACTCCAGAAAAAAGGCTACCTCCTATCACCGTCACCCTGCATTAAAGTCCAGAAGCCTTAGTAATCTCGACGATATCCACGGTATCGACCGACAAGGAGTATAACTGCTCCCCGCCTTAACAACTGCCAGTCAAAAGAAAAAAATACTTCATCTCTAGGCGACTCAACAACAACTGTCTCGTATCAAAATTCTCTTTCCCATCATTAAAAGGCACAGGCTACTACAAAACTTGATTTTGCCCCCCCCCCGATTAGCGACCAATTTCCACTTTTCATCCAGAAAAGACAAAAACATGCTAACTGCGCACTCGAAACTATTTAAAAACCCGGAGCCAGACCAGACACTTATATCCCCAAAACAGTGACCTTTGGTGTAGGTGAAAATGATAACCTTCGACCTTCCGGCACGTACTTCCTGTCCTGCAAGGGCAACCGAACAAAGCAATTTCCTTCTAGAAACTTCTCTGGAAGAAACGCCCACCTGTGCGCTAGAATGACTAAGCAGAAATTCGCCCCCTTTTCTTGAACTTTTCACAAAACACAGAAATCTTGATTAAATTCAAATAAAAGAAAAAAAATAACAATTAATTGAAGCATCTGTTTTTCTCCAAAATTAAAGAATTTACATAACTGAGTATTGAATTAATCTTAAATAATAAAACATTAAATTACTAATTCAAAGAATTAAATAAATTAAGATTTTCATAAATAAGAAAAGTAGTTAACTTGATCGCTTTGGTAAACGAAAATTCAAACTATTATCAACATAACATTAGTTATTAAAATTATAAGTTAGCCACGCTGTCTTGGTGGATTTACAATACTGATGAATTTAAAGTATTTCAGTACCTCGAACTGCGAAAAGGTTGCACGCAGGTTACTGGACTAGTTGCGCGAGACATTTAGTGTTTTTTTCCTTAGTGTAACTTAGATAGGAGCTAAATCTCTAGCGTATTGTATCATTATTTAATAGTCCCAAATACGTAAATTTCAATCATTTGTATGCTGAATGCTTTCGACAAGAAGCTCATGCCATTACTACATGATAAAATAAGATTTTTTATGAAACTTATTTTGTATCAAAATGTCCATGTCCTTAAATATATCAATCTGATAACTCAAGAGGCTAGAGGTGGGTGGCCCATTTTCGGAAGCGGCATTTTATGCGTGGAACATTATTTTGCAGCGTTTAGTCATGTGAATCGTCGAGATAAGGAAAAAATAATGCAATTCTAAATTGAAAACTAAATTGAGAATTAAATTCAGAATTTAATTGAGAAGGAAACTTAGTTTTTACTCTAGAGAAAATATCCAAAGAAATTATCGAGAGATTTCAGCACTTAAATACTCGCCTTATACCTTTTTTATTCTATCAAAACGTCTGAACAAAAGTTACGAATATCAAACAAATTATAACCATAGTAGTATTACTAAGGTAGAATTCCTTGTGAAAAGACAAGTATTTTGCATTATTGCTAGGAAAAACGAAACAGAAACGTGAATGGGCAGTCCTTTCGAATTTTTGCACTTTATTGTAAAATATAATCTCCAGAATCCAAATATACACAGTCCAGTCACATTAATGTGACCACCACGTACTTTCCATGTCAGAGTTAAATAACCAATCACAGAGGCAGGTGGCAGCACAGTGCAGTTGAGCGTATATAAAGGGTGTGTGAGGGCTTCGGAAAACATTTCAATCGTTGGCGTAATGCAGAAACGAAGCGATTTATCCGACTTCCAAAAGGGCATGATCATTGGCTTTCGGGCCAAGGGTGGAAGCATTTCCGAAACGGCTGAGTTTGTGAACTGTTCGCGTGCCGCCGTGGTAAAAGTGTACCGTGCATGGCAAAATGGGACTGTCCAAAATCAGCGACGTGGCAAATGTGGTGCACCACGGGCCATAGATGACAGAGGCGAACGACGGTTGCGGAGATGCGTTCGGGCAGATAGACGGGCTACCGTTGAGCAACTGACCACCAAAATGAACCAAGGGGCTACCAAAAGTGTCTCCCAAAGTACTATTCAGCGAACATTGCTGCGTCTGGGCCTCCGAAGCAGACGCCTGGTTCGTGCACCTATGCTGACTGCTGTTCATCGACGGCGAAGGCTAGAATTTGCACGCCAGTACAGCAGCTGGACGTCCACTGAGTGGCGACAGGTTGCGTTTTCGGATGAATCGCGTTTTATGCTCCATCGGACAGATGGACGTTGGCGTATAAGGCGTGAAACCTCTGAAAGGAACCACCCTGCAACCATTGCCGGAACGGTCCAAGCTGGAGGCGGGAGCATTATGGTCTGGGGAATGTTTTCCTGGCATTCTCTAGGTTCACTGATCATTGTGGAAGGCACAATGGATCAATACAAGTACGCATCTGTCCTTGCGGACCATGTTCACCCCTACATGCGCATTGTTTTTCCTCAGGATGATGGCAACTTCCAGCAGGACAATGCGAGGTGCCATACAGCTGCCAGTGTACGTGCGTGGTTCGAAGAGCACCAGGATGAGTTTACCGTCCTCCCCTGGCCAGCAAACTCACCTGACTTAAACCCAATCGAGCATCTGTGGGACCATCTCGATCGAGTTGTTCGCGCCATGGATCCTCAACCGCGTAATCTAGCGCAGCTGGCCACGGCATTAGAGTCGGCATGGCTCAACATCCCAGAGAACACCTTCAGGGACCTATGTGACTCTCTTCCTGCACGTCTCGCAGCAGTCCGCTCTGCGAAAGGTGGTTATTCTGGCTTTTGACAGATGGTCACATTAATGTGACTGAACTGTGTAATAATCCTACTACTGTGAGCTTGCTGTGAATTGCTATAAGTGTTGCTGGTTCTGAAAAATGTTTTCTAAATAAAAATCATTAAGAAGTATTTTTAAATGTTCATTTTGCATTTAAGAAAAGTTTTCTGCAATGTCTACATAATACCAGCTGAAGCAATAAAAAAACCCTCTACAATACCGTCGATAGTTTTGAGAATAAGAAAAACAAGAAAATAATAACATAATTTTAAAATGTTGGAACTAATTTTCTTTAAAAATAAAAGTAATGCTTTTATCTATTTTCCTATACAATATTTTGACTTTTTTCAGTTATTTTTTGTATATCAAGAGGGAATAGATCCAGTGACCGTCTCTGGTGGCAAACTCAGGGACCGGCACTGGTGGCCAAAGCTCAGACTACGCCACTGGTGGCCAAAGCTCAGACTACGCCACTGAGACAGGCTTAAAATTTATTACGCTAAACTTTAGCCAGTCAAGCAAACTATAGAAAAAGCTCAGTAAGTGGATGCATAGAGAGGGCATGTCCGGAAAATTCAAACTGAACATATAAACACTACTTCGCCAGCTGTGCAAACGGTAGAAAATGCTTAGCCAATGAAAACCGCATCGCCATTCATGAAAAATGACTGAAAACGCATAGCCAATGAAGGTAAAGAACGGTTTATGGAAATGGGCAACCCTAAAAATGCAAATTAACATTGCTCGATTACTATTTCATTTCAGCTTCCTTATAACTTAGTACTGTAATAATTTATGACATGAAGACACATACGATGACATGGGTAGTTTCCTGTTTCATCTGTGATGTAACGTAAATACGAACAGTTTCCCTTAGAAAGACCTCCACGAAGGCAACCTTTCCTTGAAGCAGGAAGCCCTCGTGGCTTTGCTGTATTCAATGAAATAATGTTTATCTTTCGAAATCTTTTCTTTTTATTCTAATAATAGGTACAAATATAAGTTGCGAATGAATTCAATAATCGTTAAATAAGGGGGAAAATAAAAATAAATTCGTATTGGCCTGATAAAATATAATTCATGATTATATAAGTTTTACACGGGTTCTAATATCCATCACTCGAATTAGTGTACATACTATATATGTAAATACATACGTATACCTCGTCTTGCGCATAAAAGTCTTCATGCAGTTTATGCTTTCTGAGCATAAAAGTCTTTAGACATGGGGAAATCACGGAAGCGCCCATGCAGCCAGCCCGTTCGCGCTATTCGAACCTCCAATCAAACTACCACTGTTTAGTGACTTTACCGCTCGGCCGCTAAGGGCATATGAAAGCTTCTGGAAACATACGTCTCCAAGGCGTTTGAGGAGTGTATTTTGTTATATTTCGACTTCTGGGTAAATATATTTATGTTTTCAAACATTATCCATAGACACATATTTCCAATTTCAAAAGTGGTTTAAAAAAAAAGAAAAATTCATGTTTGAAATTTTTAGATTTAGCAAAACAATTTCGTGAGAATTGCGAAATTTAATCTTTATACATAGCGTCCCGGTCTGCAAGTTATACTTAATAGAAGTACTCATTCCAAAAAAAAAAAGGTTGACTCATGGCAGAAACTAACAGAGATAATAAATTTTGAAGTTTTAGATCATCTTTTTTGAAAATACAGGGATTATACACAAAACGAAGAGCAAATTATTTAAATTAATAAACATCTAAAAATGAAATATCACTTTAGCAAAAAAATATGTTTTGGGTATTAAAGATTAAATGACGAGCATTGCTAAGCAGATTCTGGGGATTCATGAATAAAACTTCTACAAAGGTGATTTTGTTCACAGAATATTTTAGAATACGTCTTCTAGTAAACAGTGACATATTTCAGGATTGGCACATAGCAAAAAAAAAAAGATTATTTGCATAAAATCATAAATGAAGGATATTTCTAGTTTAATGAATTTTTGTATGATTCTATGTTATAAGTAAACTACTTGAGTATATTACTAAATATCATAATTTAGATTTCGTTAAGTTTTATAAAATTTATTTTTTTATAATTTAAAAATACCAAAATATAAATACTTTCCGCATCTAAAGTACATTTGTACGCATATATCTACAATCAGTAGTAGCGAAAGTACATTCTGCTTAATGTCTTTTTTGGACATGGTTAATATACGCTTTATCATCGACTGGACATCTGGTCAACTATAGGTGTGGATAGGTGTACATCAACCTGTATGATCAAGTCGATGGGGTTATTTTTAATTCTCATCTTACAATACAATACGTCCTTACAGTACAATACATCAATCATATAATTCAATGCATTAGTCTTATAATACAATACAGGATATTAACAATGCTTCAGAATATTAATTTTGAAAAACAAAAAACGTTATTTTTGCAATACAATACATTAACTTAGTAGTGTATAATGACTTCACTAAACAGTATAATAACTTTACAACAAAATATACAATAATTGAGAAATGCACTTTAAATAATACATACTCAATATATTAACTCAACACAATGCAACTGATGTTGATTAACACATTGAAAAAGCGGCTTGTAAATGTTATGCACAAAAGCCATGCAGTCGCATGACGCTGGGGTCCTGGACATGGTCCCATCCTCTCTGGAATAGGTTGATGTTGACAATAGCATTTTCTGCGGCTCATATAACGTTAAGATGGAAGGCGAAGAACGGTAAGCAATTCTTTTATACGAAAAAACCATGTGAGGACTGAGGCGAACGCGGTTCGCAAAATGGGTGCTAGGAGAGTTTACAGCATGAAAGAGCCGGTTCACGGTCAGGATCTCAAACTTACAGGTGCAGTGCGCAGCAAGCTCGCAGGCGAAATTCGCAGGGGAAGGCACAGCTGTCTGATGAGAAGTGTTTTCTGATTAATTCAGTTGATGAGATGGCATCCCCGAGGGAGGTTTTTATGAGTTTGTACATGGTAATATGTGGTTTATTATGCCGAATATACATTCTAACGGCGGAATGAAAGCACTTGCATGGTTGTGAATTATAGTAATTTCAGAAAACTATAAGTAACACCTCACCGTGGTCATGTCGGTTCGCATTACAATATATAATAATCGTAGTTCCTCATATAGTGAAGAAAAACATCTCGAGATCCGGGACAATTTGCAAGTTTTGGAGATTTGAATGCCTTATATCGTGCTGCTCAAAGCAAAATATCGAAGAAAGAGTTCAAGAAATTTTAAAGGATGTAGATGCTTATACTCTACACAATCCCCTTCACCATTTTCCACAAATCGCGTCATAATTTGTAGTAATGACAGCCAATGGCAAGCTGAGTTAGTGGATGATTGAAATTTAGGTAAGCGTAATGATGATTTTTGATACTTGTATATATATTACCGTGAAAGACCAAAGTCTGGAGAATGTTGACATTTTCCGGTGAATTTCAACATTCACATATTACAAAATGCACTGCAGTACAATCCAAATGTACTACAAAATGAAAGAACGCCGGAAGTTTTTTGGTTTTCTAGTTAGTGTATGGGGCTAGTACCTGCTTACTTAGGGTAAATAATAGATGGACCCTTCACTTCGACATAATATAAAACCATTTTTAGAACTAACTCCACAGAGGGCAAGTATTTCAATTTGTTGAGTTTGAATAGAAGGAGTGATGAGGTATTTTTCAGTATGAGATTCCTTAATTCTCGCAGTGCTCACTTTTCGAATTGAAAGGAGCTTTATTTTTTAATTTTTTACTTTTGAAATATGCATCATTATTTGTTCAGCTTACTCTCAATGTGAAATCACATCTGAACTCCAACACGTGTTGCACTGCGCAACAATGTATGTAGTAGAATATGCCTTGCAAAATCTTCAGAAGTTTGGGACGTTGGATGGAAAAAAAGATTTCACCTGATACAGGAAGTAAGTTTGGCTCTCCATAATGATGTCGCATGCAAAGCGATTAGCTCTGTAACAATCTGGTACCAAATTTTAAGAGATCTGAAAAATACATCACCTGTTGAATGGCATTTTTTGCATTGCATTAGCCAGGTAGCTTGCTTAAGGTGATGAACGTGTGGCATCCACGATAGTCGATTGTCTGATGCCAAGGCATTTCAGTCGGCAGACACATTTGATGAAATGGCAAAACAGTCTAAGGCTAGGGTTCGACTGAGATTTAGTTGCGGCCTATTATTAGAACTTGGGTTTTAACAACTGAAATCTGAAGCATGTGCTTTCTGGCCCAATCAGGGAAGGCGGCAAGTAGCATTCGTGCAGTGCGTTCTAGATAGCCTCTGCCAGCCATAACCAGGAGAAAGTCACCTACGTAGGCTATGAGATTTTAGTCTTATACGCCTCCATGGGATCTGAATTCCATATTTACAATAACATTCCACAGTGTGAAACCTACGCCTGGCCCCTGTGGACATCCGCATCTGGCTACTTACCTCATTATAGTACCATCTAATGTGATCTGTAATTTCCTGTAAGGTAGCTTAGAATACAGTGATCGTGCATAGACAGGCACTGCTTACAACACTACTGATCACACCTAGAAACCATAGAGAGTCAAAATCTCTTTGTATTCCAGATACATAAATATTAAATGCAAATCTTCCTCTTCATTGACTGCAAGGTTGAGTATATCAGAAGAACGCGTATAAATCTGTGGAAGACGAATCAGTTGCAGATGAATCGGAATTGTGTACCTGTGTCAGGTCTGAAATTTTAAACAACGTTCTACAGGCGGGTGCAAGATTGGAAAATGTTTTCTCAGGAAATTATTTTTCGCATTTAATATAAATTTTGTGTCTGATATTATTTGGAACTATAAATTCCTACCTCAAGCGTGCTGCGCTGGACGGATGGAATTGCATCTTAAATTAACGCTGGAGCAAGTTCTGGATGGACGACAAGTCTATTAATCTCTGAGACCTGAAACGTTGATTCAGTGTGATAGGCCCGCCCATTTCAGACATGACGTTCGTCAAAATTTAAATTCGACATTTGGACAATCTACAATGTTGTTTTTCATCTGGTTGTCTCCTCCACTGGCCTGCGTGATAGCCGAACCTAGCCTGTCTTGATTTTTTGAGTCCACCTAGTCTCCGGCGAGCCACATCCCCGTGGACAGCGTTGAGGATCTCCCACCAATCTCCAAAGCTGCTGTGGAAGACCAAGATATGCGTGAAATCTTCCAGAATATTCGTCATTTCATGCACCGATCATACCCGAAATGTGTGTTACAACTTCTGGGAGCACCTCTGAGAAATGTTTCTGCATTCTGGGCATTTCGGAAATGTACATGCTTGTTTTATTATTAATAAACCGCATTTTGTTCACTTACGTGCTGTTCTGTCATTTCTCGAGTTCTCGGAACACTAGTACATGATATGGTTTTCTGAAGCTACCTGTATATATATATACAGGTATATATATATATGTATAATCATCTTTCTCTCTCTATATATACACCCACTCATGAATGAAATAAAAAATTTAACCCTCCAAACGTAACGGCGTTAACCCTGAAATTGTAAAGTCATCATGATGAAAATTATCATAATTACATAAAACGACTCTTTCCACTTTGTACCTTGATTCCTTTTCTTCCAATATACATCGATCGCGAAATCGGAAACATAAAAAACCTAGCGGAAATTTTCATGTATGCTGAATAAGAAAGCCACCTCTCTGTAAGGAATATTACGTCCATAACGCTGAGAGGGTTTTAAGTAAAATAGTAACATCATTGTTTTAACGCTTTGAAATGGTGGCCTTAAGACAGGTCAAATTTGCAGTGTCTCGAAAATAAGGCTCCGAAATTTCAGCTTGAAACATTCTGCCCCTTTACCCGTCAGGCTTTGGGGATGATCATTGCTCGATGACCTTCCCTGCCCTTGTCTGACTCTGTTCGTGCCTCACAAATGTAAGATGTTGTAAATTACTTTCAGTTTGTTTCGCATAATTCACTTGTTCTTGTTGTATTATTACTTTTAAATTTAATGTTGTTAATTTACTCATGGGTGCCATGATCGTGGTAAGATAAAAGTGTATCGAAAAGTATAGTTATCAAAACCATATCGATAATACAACAAGTGTAATATTGCACGTTAATGCGTTGTGTACAATGGTATGCAAAAACCCGTTCAGTTACTTGGTCGAGTGTTCTTCATTTAAGAGTAAAACAAACAAGTTTAGGTAAATTTAACCATAAAATTTATCAGGAATTAAACAATAAATTTCTACAGCATTTTTTATAGGTGTTTAACAGACGAAGTCATCTACAGTGACTAAAAAAGGAGACAATGGTTAGTTTGATAAATATGTACGTACCCAACAACACTATTTGTTTAAGAAAATTACAGGTTCCTCGGGTGGTGCATAGTCTGCAGAACTAAATAGAAACGAATTCACGTACCTTACATTTAAGTTAATGCATTTGGGTGGTGGGCCCACTATATTAGATAAATTTCAGTAGTGGAAAGAACATGCTTCCTTGAGCGGGGGCGCATTTTCTTCTCCGCTGGTACAGAAATTTCTGCGAAACAAAAATAAGAGAAATTAGAACGAATAATTTTTAGTTTCAGGCATTCCTCTTCTCCATGGCTTCCCTCCGACCGTTGCGCTGGCCATTTCTGTCCGCTTTTGCCTTCTACAGGGCTTTCGTGAACAATTTCTCGACCTCAGCAACTGCTTCTTGTCTGGCGAAAACCTCCGATTCCCCTCTCGAAAACCGCTGCAGGCTCTTTTTCTTCTTACGAGTGGTGTAGCACCAGGGTGCCTGGGCAAAACAGCCGTACTCCTTGTTGAATTGATAGGTTGTTTCGAATTATAAGATACTCATTAACCTGGGGAACAAGTCAGTTTAAGCATTAATATCATATATGTAGATTTTTTTTCTCACCCTATTAATATTATTGTGGTTTTTAATATCCTATGCATCGTTTCTTAAGGAATTATGGGGTATGCAAATTCAAGCAAGTTACGTAGATAATGCAATCTGGAAAAGCTGCCGAAGAACCGGAGAGCAAGTCCTGAAAAGACATATACAAGCAAAACAAAAACAATAAAGAGAAAAGGAAGTGCAGACTTATGGAACGATACGAGAGACACATATGCAAGACTGAAACATGATAAATACTAAATACAAAACATACAGTACGATAAAATTGACAAGTACACTAGTCGTTAACATTTAAGATGGCCATGGGCCTTTTACAATTACTGTCATTAAAATTATAGTCATAAGTACGAATTACTGGATTTTCAATATTGGGCAGATTTGCATAGAATTTGCGGGCAAGCCGGCAGTAAAATTTATAAATTTCCTCGTCTTTTTCTTCTTCTCGCCAGCCCCGGCTTGGCAATGCTTGATGTTCCAAAAGTCGCCAATTGTAAGGCAACCCTAAGAGGGGTAGCCATGGTAGAAGGTGGAAAAGATCTTCAGAGGAAACCAGCTGTTGGCGGGCATCTCGAAAATGGAAAATTTTGCTCAGAGCATGGGGGTCATTCAACCATTCGCCACAATGAAATAAACACATTCTCGAACCTAGCCTTCCACAGGGTGTCACTCATACATGGGCGGAAGCCTAACGGACTCCCAGTTACCCTTGTGACATAACTCCTGCGCAGCACAAATGCATACAAAAAACTTTTAGAAGGAGGATGCAGAAATAAGCCTTTAGGTGAAGTATTTCCAGACCATTATCTGGCAGAGATAAGCATTCTGAGAATCGGAAGGTACTTTTTTCTCCAAGGAAATTTCGAAAACAAGGCTATAAATTATGCTCTTTAATCACAAAGTAATAATTTACGAAAATGAATTGCAAAAATCTCGCATTTGATAAACAAAATTAAATTAAACACCGAAAAAAATTTCTACGGTTGAAATATAATAATTACACAGTTAAATTCATGTTTCTGAAGAATATTTCTACAGTAGAATTATAATAATTACACAGCTAAATTCACGTTTCTTAAGAATGTTTCTTCAACACCATAAACGACTTTACCACCAGAGTCAGAAAATGTAGATTCAAAATTTTACTAGAAAAAGGGGTGCGTTAAATAAAACTCCATAAACTCTATGCACCAAATAGTTTATTAAACTAATTGGTGTAAATTGTTAAATTTAAGTAAAAATGACCTTAAGGTTCAACCTAACCAGAAATTAAACAAACAATACAAAAACCAAGTTAAGATTTTGAGTTTAAGAACAAAAACTTAATGATTAACCAAACAACACTTAGAATAAGAGAAAAATTAACACAAGCAACTTAAATTCAGAGTTAACCAAAACTATGGTTGTTTCTGTGGGATTGTTTCTCCAGATGGAAATAACTCCAAAAAAAAAACTTTTGCAATCCTATCAAACAGATAGATCTTCATTAGGTAAAAGGCTTCATTAGGTAAAGGTACTCTTGCAAGTTGTGAAATTTTATCTATTTGTTTACAGTTTCTTCCTTATAGAGCACAGGATCGATTCAATTTTAATCACTTATTACAACTAATCTACAAATAGCTGTTTATCCTGGCTTCTGCACAGACACAATCCAGATCCTTTGTTTTTCATCAAACAATATGACCGCAAATTTTTTAACTTGGAAATAATTTCATATTTCTGTAAATAACAAAATGCAAATGAATTATTAATCTTATTAATCTTATATAACGTTTTCATATGTAAGCTTTACGTTATTTTCTACTAAAGCACTCATGCCGTCATTATGATTGCCGGAAGGCTGCTCAGAAGGCAGATCGTCGGCGAAGGTAAACTCGCCATTTTAAATTCTTCGAAACCAGTTTTCTATTTCACTAAAAGTAGAAACAGATTCCAAATACTTGTCTCAAATGTTTTGTTTAATTGGCTTTATACTCAGTTTCCAAATCTCATGTAACATTCCATTGCATAAATATATCATACTCTATTATGACATATTCCTGTCAACCACAAAGGCTGAATTCAATCGAAATATATCAGCCTCTAAAATAGCAATAATACGTTTACCTATCCATCGACATACCATACCACGATAAAATCAGAACGCTTGCTCCTCTGCAGCTTTGTTTTTGTCATCAAGGAAAATCCGCCAAAGTAATTTTGTAATCATCTAATAAATTTTTTCACATATCTTACAGTTACCTAATTTTAAATATGTTTCCATAAAACGAACTTTAAAATTTTTCCTTTAATTTAAGTTAATGTAAAGAAACTAATTTAACGAGGGTTTATTTTTTCTTTAATGCGTTCATTTTTTAAACAGTTACTAGGTTTCGGTAATTGGACAAGTGTCGCATATTTGAAACCCGAAAAAGTGTGTTGAATACTCAAATTACTGTAGGTTAAACACATGAGCATAAAAAGGAACGATTGAAAACACGAAGTTTTAAACATTCATTTTATTTTATGAATAATCATAGGTTTCTAATTTCGGACTTGAATATTGCAACTATTAGCGGTTAATCCAACATTACATCATAAAATTGCAAGATGTCATATCATGTGTTCCTTAAAATGACTTTGTAGAGTCATTAGGTTATTTTGATGCCGCAGACATGAAAAATGAGCAATGCCCTCGCCGGGACTCGAACCTAGCTGTCTCGAATACGCGCTAAGTGAGTTAACCACGAAGGCATTCTGTAAGGATGGAGAAAATACCTCATAACTTTATAAGCAAATCTTTCTTGAAGGTAGCTTTCCAACGAAATGGGTCTTCAGTGCATTTTTAAGCAGATTGTTACACAGTAACAGTGGCGAAAGGTAAGTTTGACATGGCGTGTTTATATGAGCTTGTAGTGAAATGTCATTGGGAAGTTATGCGTTATTGACAACACTAAAATCTTAAATTAAATATAATGAAATGTTTGCTCATTTGGATATGAATGCATTCTTCACCCTGAAAATTTATGATTCCGCAACAGTTTAGCATTTAACTGGTAAGTATTTTACACATAAGCATTATGAAGCAACAGTTGAAATTAAATGAATCTAAGTCGCATAATTTAATTGCGAAAATTCTAGTTTGTATTGTCTATGAGATTAACAGCAATTTTCCTGAGAATAGAAACTATTAAAATAAAGGAAAGGATCACTCATTGTGACACAAAGGTGCGTAGTAAGGCCGGTTTATGAAATAAGAAGTAGACTGAAAGATTCATCACGTAGAAAATAGTGTAAATATCTATGGTACGAAAGTCCCATCAATTTGAGCCATTGCCTTTCTTCAGATCCAGAGTGGTATGCCATGACTTTCAGAAAGAAGATTTTCTATTCCTTTTCTGGGAACATCCGTTTTCTAGAGTTTTGTTGGAAAAAAATTTCTTCCGTTACACATTTTTTTTATGCAGAAAACATGAAGAGAAATTTGTAACGGCATATCAGCAAGAGGAAGGTGAAATAGACTGGGTCAACATATATATATTACAAATCACTTACCGTATGAAACTACGATTTTGAATGGCATACAATTTCTTGCATTTTAAGTACCAGTACGAATTACGCACTGAGGGATTCTTATTTCTTTTAACTGTGCCTTCATAATATGGAAAGTATATATTTTTTTTAATTTTAAGAAGTAATTTAATTATTATTATATTTAATTTAAGAAAAGGTTCAATATCTGAATATAAAATTTTACCATCATTCAAAACCTAACGAAACATATCGTATATATATAGTTACACTGGCCACCCTGGTAAGTATATGGTGGTTAACCATGTCGACTGCTTTATCATTGGATATGGTTTAGATTCGCAAAGAAGAACATGTATCCTTTTTAATGTATTTGCAGCATGGAGGCACTTAAAAATCACCGAAACGAAAATCCCCTTGAGAAGTTTCTGGTAAGGGAAGAAGCGTAAGATACCCTTAGATCCGTCTTCATAAATGTTCTGCATTGAAACTTGGATGGAGTTAGGTAGACTCGTAATTTTGTTTATAAGCTGACAAAGGCCTTGCGCAACGATAGCGCATCCTCTCCCAACTAGCCACGATGAATTTAATGAACTGATTTGGATTACCTTCAAAATCATGAGGATTACAAACAACACTCACAGTCTGAAATTTCTTCAATATCATTATATTAAACTCCTCCTAAATAAGATGAAAAAATTTTTAATTAATAAATAAATTTTCAAACTATTTAAACAATTTATAAGAAGTTTTTTTAAAATACATAAGGTGGGATATCTACATTTAGGAAATTAGAGCAAATCTAAATTTTTGCTTTCAGAAAATAACGAACTGTTAAGAACATACTCTATATTTTACAATTTCTCTTCAATTTTTCTTTTAATTATTGGCTTTGTTTGTTTTGTTTTTTAAAGGAGAATTTTTTTCGTATATATTTTATAACATCCGTTTGTCAAATTTATGTACAGAATGTGACTTTATTTTAAACTAAATTTTTAAATAAATAAATAAATTTTCTAAATAAAAGATTTAAATGCTCCTTTTGTTCTAGTTTTCAATATTTTAGGCAAATTTTTTCATTAAGTTACTTTAAAAGCCTTCGCAAAAATATTTAAGTATCCATTATTGAATCTGACAGGCAGTGAATATTAAAAGCTTATTTTTATGATTTTAAACCCAGTTTTGCCAAAATATCTTCATTTATGAAATGTCATCAGGAGTTTAAACTTCTTAATAAACTCATATACAAAAATACAAAAACATGTCTACAGTAGCATATAGCAAGACAATTTCTTCCAAATAACATCCGTTTTTACAACAAAATAATAATAATAAAAAAACTAAGCATAAAGCATGCAGATGATTAGTTTCAAAGTTGTGGGATCTTACCGTCAAAATACTAGTGTGCATTAATGAACAGGATATGGTCAGCTGATATTAGCGATAAAAGACTATTGGAAGAATTACCTTTCAGAAGTTTGTACTCGAAGCTTTCTAAACAGATCTTCTGGTAAAATCGAAGGTTAGGTATACGTTATTCGAATATGTCAAAGCCACTAAGATTATCGGCCTTTGAGAAGGGATGTCTTCATGGAGGTCTAGCTCGTATTCACTTTTAAATGAGTAGAACCACAAAAATGTACCATGCAGCCGGCCCGTTTGCCTGGAATCGAACTACCAGCGCTTTGAGGTCTTAACCACACAGCTGATAGTGAGGTGATAAAAATCGGTTTGCCTAATGGAATATCAGAAATCGAAGAAAGCCTTTTTAGGAAGCGCAAAGACGGAATGGGTAGAATACAGGTTATTTATTAAATAAACAGGCATGAATTGGTTTAGAATTCCAGAAGAACAACTGGCGTAACTTTGACAGTATCTTCGCCAGCTTTCACGATCGACGAGATAATACGTATACGCCAAATATGCTACGTGATTCGAATATATAGATGGAAAGAATTTACTTCATTATTTGTATCCAATGAAATTTTTAAAATTCGCCTGCACCATATGCTTTACTTTCATTTGTTGTATTGAAATTATCTATTAGTGTTTTGTAGTACTTTTTGCGGCTTTTATTTTTTTCCAAGCAGGCAACTTTTTTTTGAAAGCGAGTTTGTTTCCTCCTGTTTAATGCTTAAAGCATTTACGCATCCAAAGCTAAATTCATTAATGGTTGACAATAAAGACACACGTAGCCTTTTTTTTTTTCAGGAACAAACGCTTCTTTGGGGCAATTGGGAAAACTGATATATCCATGGTTTGAATCTCGGCCAAGATATAGCTGACTTTTTCACATTTCCCACTCCAGAAGAATCTGGCAGCTTTTGTACAGCTCTAGAAGGTAAGTGATGAAATTTTGACATTTTTCGTAGACGATGATGATAGCTGGTTGGTTACGAGACATATGGACTCATGATGGTTTTATGTACTTCTTTATTCTTGGATGTCATTCTAGAAAGGATACGTAGTTTAATTGGAGAAAGACATGTGTATTCATGAGTATTCCATATTACTAAACGTAAACTTATATAATCATACCACTACAACAAATAATGAAAATATGCTAGAAGTGCTGAGGCAAGCGTAGAAACAGTAACGATTATTTTATTGATAGTGAAATAGAAAGGAGAATTTAGCTAATATGCCAACAGAAGACCTCATTATTACGTTATAACTATTGGTTTAGTTAAAGCTTCTATTTAGTTATAATTGGATAAAAGATTCTTTTTTTTTTTTTACTTTTGCGTTATAGTATTATATGCGAAATTAGCGTTCCATAAGATTAATATTAGAGGGATTAATTTCGGAATGACGTATTTCAGAAAGATTTATTATAAGCACATTACTATTTTTTATTAGAAAGAGGAAGAAACTAAATTAAAAAAAGAATAAAAGGATATTCAAATTAATATTACAACCACATGCATCCTTCCATAGATACACACACACACACACACATACATATATATTCGGATGCACAAAATTTTTCACTTGTATTAGATAGAACTTTCTTTTAGGTTTGTCGTTTGTCCTTAAAAAATAATTTGTCTCTGATTTTTACAATGCACCAAGCGAATTTTGTGCGATTTACTTGCTCTTTTCTATAGTATTTCAACCTCACATGCGAATGTCCAGTCAGTATCATTTCATGACATCATGTTAAAAACTGCTATTTTTACTAACCGAATTCACCATGGGTGAAACCGCAATACCTTGGATAACAATAAAACTGTGTCTACTTCCTGCTTCCTTTTCTATAACGTGATGTCCTCTTCAGTATCCATTTTCAATGTCTCCGGAGCAAATTGTGTTCATTTCGAAAAATAACTTTTTGAAAGATATTCTATTCATGGACAGTGGAAGATGTGAAAAATACGTGCTGAGCGAAAAACATAGTACCTGATCTGTGAATGGTAAAGGATGAATGAGCTAGAAAACGAGAAAGTATTTAATGATTTCAACATTTGAATATTCATTAACGTCGCGAAAAAATCATGTCTGATAAGTAAAAGTTTAGTCTGTGCATATCGCTCAGTGATAGCATATTATATTTCAAATCTGCTTCAAGAATTTCCACTCATGCACTGTTTAACATTTATGACATGATTTTAAAAGATGTAGTTAGATTCCTACTATAAAAAAAGAAGCAATAATGAAACATTTTACAAAACAGAGGAACTTCAATTATCCTCGCCTCAAGTATTTCGAGCTCCTTTTCTACATATTGCTTGATTTTCTTTTTAAGCTTTTGTAGGCTTCAGTGTTTTGTTAATTAATTTACACCGTTTTTAGTTTTTTGATGGTTTTAATGATATCAAAAGGTACGGCACAGTACTCATTTTTAGAAACATAAAATTAATTTAAATAAGTTCGTGCGACATGTGAATTAGACTGCAGTGTTCGACATGTCTAGACTATTTAAGTATTCATAGAAAGTAGTTACATACGTAACACGCATTTTCGTATAAGTCAATTGCCTTCTATTAATTCCATTAGCCATTGCTTAGCCATAAAAAAATATTTTATTGGGCTACATATCGATTAGTCACTTCATTTAACTCAAAATAATAAAAAAAACTCTTTTAATTATAGTGCACTAAATGTAAAATCAGGATGATATATTTAAATTTAGTAACTATATAAGTAAAAGTTAATTTTCTTCTTTTGGTTTTAACTGAAATTGAAGAGAAATTTCTTGTTAGATAAATAAAAATAATAGTTTCGTCGTTTAAACTGATTGGCAGAGGATATAAAAGATGCATGTTTTATTTGCGCAGTCGAAATATATTCCTTTTATTTTTCTTATTTTCACGTCTTTGCTAAAATAATAAGGTAAAGGAGAAAATAAAATTCTCCCATCTGTCACGTAATTTGGGCTGCAGAAAAATGGCAACCTATTTATCTGGAATTTTCGTCCATTAAAAAGCTCATTTACCTTGACTTCGAAGTAAAGATAACACTATCCGAACAGAATGTTTTCCCTTTATTGCGGATAATTCGAGCGTCTCGTATTTAGTTTATATAGCTAAATAATCTGTCGTTTATGGCAATTGGTTGCATGCGTTGGCTTTAATTTATTACCTCTATTTTGCTTCGTATGAAAAATTTAATTATTTTAAAAAAAAGTTTCTTTTTAATTCATAAATAATTATACCATTTATTAATTACGCATAAAAATATTGTAGGATGAAATATAATAAGCATATTTACTACAATATATTGGGAAAAAGTAAGTGAATGTGGAATAAAAGTCGTGAAAAGTCTGTGTCACACTTTTGATACTTTCGAATGAATATATGAAACAGATGTATGACGAAACTGCATTGATGTTCATAGAAAATTAAGTAACTGAAATAGTAGTTTCAATTTGTTTCAAATGTTTCAGTATATGAAGCTTAACATCTCTCTACATCTTATAAAAATCACTTATGAAGGTATCTTTACAGATAAATGAGTGTGTGAGAACAAAACTTACTTTCTGATAAAATCCTTTGTACATTCTTTTCAATAAGAAAATTTGCCCTGTCTATTTTCCCCATATCCCTCTGTTACTTTGCAGCTGAGTTTTAGAGTGTTAACTTTAATTAGTGGCTCCTCTGAATAGCCCCCGCTTCTAAGAGTATCTCTCGCAATCAGCTCTCCTGCTTAGTCCTGGGAAAATGTGCAGAAATATAACAGATTAAGAGCTGGACCTTTATCCAATTCGAGATAGGGATCGATTCAATACTAACCAAAAATTATAGTGGGATAACATCATCCATAGGAAAAAATGTTTTCGGTTCAATTTCTAGCCCCTGAATTTAATTGTTTTTCTTCTTTATCCTGACCCTTTTCTATTCACATGCAATTTTGTAAGACGAAAATGAAGAGCGCTTTCCTGACTACATATTTTGCTCGCCTACTTTACTCACAAATTCATTAGAATGTAAAATATCTTAATTATCGATAACGTATATTGGGCATCAAATTAAATTTTGTACTTGTAACATATACACTGGTGTGTAAAAATTAACTCCCTAGTAAATTCCGTACATGCTTGACGGGATTTAGATCCAGAGACCTTGCCGACCAATCCATGTGTTCAATATCTCTACTCTCCAACAGCTCTTCGACAGTAACTGTGCGATGAGGTGGAGCGTTGTCGTCCATGAAGAGGAAATGAGGACCCATAGCCATCGTGAAAAGACGCATGTAAAGAAGAAGAACCTCGTTAAAATAGCAGTCCCAGGTAACGAACCTCCTTGGGAGATATGAAGGTCGGTCCGGCTATAAAGCATTATGTCTGCTCGAACGAGAACTCCGCGACCTCCAAAACAGTCCCTTTTGATGATGTTGAAGGGGTTATTGCGTGTTCCCCGCTCTGTCCAGATGTGTATGTGTCTAGAATCGCACCTCAGACTGAATCTGCTCTCATCTGTAAAGAGTACTCGTCCCCATTCATTGTCTCTCCAATTCCGGTGTTCCCGGCACCACAGAGAACGCCTTCTCCGATGGGCAGGCGTTAGAGGTACACATCGTACAGCGCGTCTTGCAAACAGACCACCACCGTGCAGTCTTCTCGCCATGGTAAAACGCGATATCGGTCGTCCAGTCACCTGTGTCGTGTGTCTAGCGATTTCTTCCGCTGTCTGCCGCCTGTTTCTTTTGGCTGGTAAAGCAATATGACGGTCATCTGCGGGTGTGGTTCCTCGTGGACGACCACTACTAAACCCCCGGATAGCTGTTCCTGTAGTTTGAAATTGTCTCCAAAGTCGTGAAACGATGCTGTGAGCAATTCTGAACTCTGCAGCCACACTTGTCACACTGCGGCCTTCCTCCAACTTCCCAATAAGCATCCAGATGTCGTCTAACAGATTGATTATTCGCCTTTTCTCGCTGAGGCAGCAGCTCGGTATGATTTTAACTGCTATACAGCGTGCAGTCTCTTTGCCAGAAATATTGATCTTACACCGACAACATGCTTTATACTACTCAGACACTCCCCCATTACGTCTACCTGCATATCTGCGCATGTGCTACCGTACATCACCTTACTTAATCTCCTGATTGGTCTTTCTGTCCGCTCTGCGTCTTCGTTCAGCTGATATGCTAATTTTTCGACTTCGTCCTTAATTTTTGCACACCGGTGTATATTTAAGAAAATTTATTCTTATCCGAAGAAATTACGCAAAATGCCGAGAATTCCTCAGAGATATTCCTGCAATATCACAATATCTCACAGCAGTTATATTTAAAAGTACTAAAAACGTTGAACAGAGCTCAACCCAAAATACAGAGAAAGCTAATCCGATCTCACCGCGAATTCGCTCCAATCAATAACAGCACTAAGTAAACAACTACAGTTCGGTTAAAACAACTGAATTGAGATGTTTTCATCCCCCGTTTGTAAGCTTTTTAATCATACACGGGACCATTCTGGTATTTTCTCGATTTTTCTGGATAGCAAAAACAATTACGACATATGTATTTATTAAATGGCGCGTGCTCCTGTATTTTTACATTTTCGGCGTAGCTTTATCTTAAAAGTCGTCACGCTCTGCATTGCACGAGCAAATGAAACAATTTTAATTACAATTCCTCTAAAAATAACTAAATAAATACGAAATTTGTAACGATATATATATATATATATATATAACATTAATTTATACATATAATATTTGTAAATATTTCGTATATATATACACAGTCCAGTCACATTAATGTGACCATCTGTCAAAAGCCAGAATAACCACCTTTCGCAGAGCGGACTGCTGCGAGACGTGCAGGAAGAGAGTCACATAGGTCCCTGAAGGTGTTCTCTGGTATGTTGAGCAATGCCGACTCTAATGCCGTGGCCAGCTGCGCTAGATTACGCGGTTGAGGATCCATGGCGCGAACAACTCGATCGAGATGGTCCCACAGATGCTCGATTGGGTTTAAGTCAGGTGAGTTTGCTGGCCAGGGGAGGACGGTAAACTCATCCTGGTGCTCTTCGAACCACGCACGTACACTGGCAGCTGTATGGCACCTCGCATTGTCCTGCTGGAAGATGCCATCATCCTGAGGAAAAACAATGCGCATGTAGGGGTGAACATGGTCCGCAAGGACAGATGCGTACTTGTATTGATCCATTGTGCCTTCCACAATGATCAGTGAACCTAGAGAATGCCAGGAAAACATTCCCCAGACCATAATGCTCCCGCCTCCAGCTTGGACCGTTCCGGCAATGGTTGCAGGGTGGTTCCTTTCAGAGGTTTCACGCCTTATACGCCAACGTCCATCTGTCCGATGGAGCATAAAACGCGATTCATCCGAAAACGCAACCTGTCGCCACTCAGTGGACGTCCAGCTGCTGTACTGGCGTGCAAATTCTAGCCTTCGCCGTCGATGAACAGCAGTCAGCATAGGTGCACGAACCAGGCGTCTGCTTCGGAGGCCCAGACGCAGCAATGTTCGCTGAATAGTACTTTGGGAGACACTTTTGGTAGCCCCTTGGTTCATTTTGGTGGTCAGTTGCTCAACGGTAGCCCGTCTATCTGCCCGAACGCATCTCCGCAACCGTCGTTCGCCTCTGTCATCTATGGCCCGTGGTGCACCACATTTGCCACGTCGCTGATTTTGGACAGTCCCATTTTGCCATGCACGGTACACTTTTACCACGGCGGCACGCGAACAGTTCACAAACTCAGCCGTTTCGGAAATGCTTCCACCCTTGGCCCGAAAGCCAATGATCATGCCCTTTTGGAAGTCGGATAAATCGCTTCGTTTCTGCATTACGCCAACGATTGAGATGTTTTCCGAAGCCCTCACACACCCTTTATATACGCTCAACTGCACTGTGCTGCCACCTGCCTTCTGTGATTGGTTATTTAACTCTGACATGGAAAGTACGTGGTGGTCACATTAATGTGACTGGACTGTGTATATATTATATGTATATATATGTGTGTGTGTGTAACAAAACAGTTTTTTGATATTAGAGGAACGTAGATGCACGGATATGTAATCGTGCCCTAATAAATACTTTTTTTTTTTATTGTTCACAAAACATTGCTCATGAAGACACAAACAGCTAAGTCGGAGCTTTATTCACGGTGGTTTAATGAATTTGTGCATTTGCAACAATTTGTTCTTTTTTATTTTTTTGCCAGCTGCTTGATCTAGTTTTGAATATGTATTTTATATAAGCATTTCTAATTTTTCATCTTATGTTATATATATTTATATATGAAACATAATACTTTAAAATCTAAATTTTCGTGTGAACTAATTTTTACATTCTATAAATCTAATCTATACTTGTTTCTTTTTTTATTATTTTAAATTACTGCCCTGTGTTTATACCATTTCCAATTGTTTATTCGTTTCTTCAGTTTTTATGAAACGAAAAGCATTCTAAATTAATACTTCAAATTATATATATAAAAGTTCGTGTGCAAAATTAAGAGAATTTGCAAATTATGCTGAATTTCTGAAAAATTAATGGGATTAATGGACAGATTTTAATCAAAGTTTGTATGACTATTCATTCATAACAGCGAGAGAGAGAGAGACCATTTCAAATTCATTTTATGTATACATGATTACCAATAAAGCTCATAGTGAAGGAATGTCTGAATTCCACGTTGTGATATCGAAATGAAAATGAGTATAATATGGGATATGGTCACTTCTTGTAGCCAGATAGGTCGCGCAATGTGACGGCATGCTGTACAGGAGGCAGCTAAGAAGTCCTTGTGGCAGTCGATACCACAGGTGCAACAAGGCAGGTTCTTAATTTCTGAATGGTTCCCAGAGAGGGGATGGCGAGATGGAATTGCCATCCCAAGAGTGTCCCAAATGATTCTGTATATGGTGAAGGTCAAGAGACTGGTTGGCCAACCCATGCGGCAAATACAATCACTTTCGAAGTAATCGTTGACCAGTTGAACCCTATTTTGACAAGCGCTGTCTTCCATCAGCAGAAACCTAGGACAAATTGTTCTCAAACACACGCAGGAGTGCGCCGCTATTGAAAAGAAAACCTGCCCAAACCATTACACCTACACCGACGTAATGACGGTTTTCCCTGATGAGGGAGGTATGGTATCATGTTTAAAGCTCTCTCCAGGTACACATGCGCAAAGAATCAGTGTTCATGCTCATCTGAAGAAAGCATGATGCTACTCTGAAGTCTGGTCCCAGGTTCATATTGTCTGCAGCATGCTAAACGTGCTGTCTTGTGTGCTGGAAAGAGCGGGATGCAAACAGAAGATCTTATTCCATACAGCCTTATCTAAAGCCTCCGGTCACTGTAGACCGTGAAACTCGGGTTCCAGTTACAGAATGCAAGAGTTGTGAAGCTGTAGCAGTCTTGTGTCACCTGGCTGAAAGCCTCAAATAACGATCGTCATTCGTCGTTCTGGATCTTGGTCGAACTTCTCCAGACCGTCTCATTATGGATCCAATGAACTGTAACGGTTTTCCAAAACTGCAGACGACACTGGATGTTACATTGAACTCCGCAGCCATTTGCGAACTAGAGGTGACCTGGAATCGTATCCAATTGCGACCCAAACCATGATGATGCGTTGTCATGCAGTAACGCGTTTCACAATTGCTGCTTGATTGGACCTGTCTCCACATCGACGTCACACTCGTACGCGGTGAATGTCATTGGAGAAAGACAAGCGTGACTCATCTGAGAACACGACCCTGTGTCATTTCGTCGTCAACATCGCTCGATCTCGGCACCATTGCAGACGCTGGCATCAATGAGGAGTGGTCAATGGCAGTCTTATAAACGGACGCCACGAGTGCAGGCCACTAGCCACCACTCGGTGGCAAATGGGTCTGGTATATATGGGAACACAAATGGTGTTTTGTACATGCTGCAGAATGGAGGTAGAAATGGCTTGCGGATGCGCTGCCGCTTTTTGGCGGAAGCGTCCACCTACGCGCGCTGACGTTACTCTGGCTGCACTAGCACACCTCGAACTTAACACATTTCTTTTTCCAATCATCCTCGCCACAGCCAGTGCATTGCGGATGCGCCCAGCTGTGTGTCAGATGAAATTTGTCCTGTGGACCAACCTGTCCTTTTCAGTCCAAGCAGCATGCCAGTCGTAAAATCCTGCTGCTGGAACAGCCTCCGTTGGCGACGGCATGGTATTCTCTGCTATTACAAGCGTCCTCTGAGAAAAGAACAAATTTTCTGCGATGATTTCGCTAGCATAAGTAATAGCACAAAAAAAATGACACATTCTGCAGGTTCCTTTCCTTATATCTTCTTTAACGTGCGCTGGAGAGCTCCGCATTTCACATCATTCGCGAAACTCGGTGACGTGCGTTTGCCCAGAAGTTCGAGTGATTGTCGGGTCACTCCCTCTTGGTGTTGCATTTTCAATATCGGGTAGTGTATATCTGGATGAACTGGTATATCCACATGAACGTTAAAGAGAAAACATAAGGATTTTATTTTTATAATTAAACTATCTGAATTTTAAAATTCTTTTACTTTAAATGAAGCGATCGTGAAAAAATAAAATTGCTCCAAAACCGAACGCATTTCAAATACGTTTCATTATTAATAATTAATATAGTGTAGAAAGCAAGCTTTAGAAATTATAAAAAATTTACCGGGCATTTTAATGTAACGTAATATCTTATCAATATTTTTTATCGCCGTATTTGTCTGGCTTGAATCCTTGCGATTTATCATTGTAGGGATTTGGTGACAAGATCTCTCCAACAGTCACTAAAACCATTCCAGACAACAAGATTGCAATAAAAGTCTCATCTCAAGAAAGTGAGAGACTGGCCAAGAATACAGGAAAATTCAAAGCCGCATGTGGCCATTTAGTTGTAGAAGGCGAACATTTCAAGAACACTATGATTTAATTACATAACTATACACTACTTCCACTAAAGCTAATCAAACTCAGTTAATTTCCTTCGCTGTTAAGCTTTTTATACTTGTTATGTTTTTGCATCAGTGAGCGTCTGGCACATATATTCATAACAGGCACCTTTTGAATTTCATGTATGGTAATATAGAGTTCTTATAAAAAACTACGACACGTAAAAATGCATTAAACGTTTTAATAAGATAAGAAGTTTACAAATTACTATTGAATAAAATATTTTCCATCATTTCCCTTTAGAAGATACTTTACTCTTTAAACTTCCAGTTCAGAATCTGGAAAAGGAGAATCTGAAGATTTAATTTGATATCCAAACTGCCATCAGCTATATTTGCGCAGCGGCAAATGGAATGAGATAGCGAACTGCGGAGGAATGAATTTTCATTGCGACTATTTAAAACGTTAAATATTAAGGATCTACTGTGAACGTTTATTTTTTTCTGATGGAATAAAAATATTAATAAATCAGTTCCCATGAACAGATAAGGGATATTAATTTACTAGACGAGTAACTTAATAAAAGTGAGAGATTGCAAACTGTTGAAAATATGTATTTAATTCAAGAAAGAATTTCTTCGTTTCTTATCGTTTAAATCACGCATGACAAAATTTTATGGAGTATTTGAGAAACTAATTCATTTACCTTTTTGACTGCTTTTGCTACTTTTCGCTTTCAAAATAAAATAAACACAGTATTTGAAGCTTTGCCAAGAATAAATTAAAGACTTAAAACTTTTAAATGTAACTTCTACACCATTCGAAAATTAGATAAGTCAGGGATGCATTTCATTTAACGTCACGGGTAAAGTACACATTCAGCAAAATTTTTCTGGACTGTTTAAAGTAACTATTTATTGATTATATTCATAGCTAAAAGCACTAAAGCAATAGGATGTTACGATTCGTTTAATATTTGACTTGTATATAAATGAAATTACGCAAATGTGGTTTTTCTGTTCCATAATTTATATAACAGGTATTTCATCATTTACCATAATTTTCACCACTAAGCAGAAAGGCTTTAATGAATCCAAAGAAGGACAGGTTCACAAGGGAAAAAATAATTTAAAGAGAAAATAAATTCGGACCCGTTTTGAATTCCTTAATTCTGTTTAGATCAAACAGTAACGGGTTACGATCCTCAAGACTCAAGGCTATAGTTTAAAGTTTCACCTTTAAATTGCCGAGACACGACACATATTGTCTAATGTCAGAAAAAATATAATGCATTGTCTATGCATATAATTGTTGATATATGCATATGTGTGTGTGTGTTTTGTCAAGCAAAATGAAAATTGGTTGTTACGCTATTTACTTGAAATTCATTATATACTATGTTTCACAACTCGTTTGTTTATAAAAGAAACTTAATACCAACCCGATTTTTTTCTTTCTTTGAACTGCGTTTGCGGCTGCTCCCAGAGGATAACAACACAGGCATAACAAAATCCATTACTTTTCCTTTTTGTCTGTACTTGTCTGTAAATGTGGATTATTAAGTTTCGATCAAACAAAATCTTTTGAGTTTTCGATCAAAAAAATCTTTTTACTTGTATTCTTGACTTTCTGTGTGTATCTCTCTCCATATATATATATACATATATATTACTGAGAAAGTTGACAAATTTTCTATTTGTTGTTGAGAGAAAAATCTAGAAAAACTAGTAGAAAACTCTGAGCGTAGTGCTGCCAAATTTTGTGTACCATCTAATATGGAAAATGAAATAGATGAGTTACTTTTTCTGTTCCAAATGTATATTATAAAATTTGCAAATTCATAAAAATGAAAATAGGTAGGGCATCATGGTTCTTACAATCCTTAAGTATTTCTCTCATATATTTCATTTCCCAAATTAGATTATATATATATATATACATACACATATATAAATAATGCATATATATATATATACATACACATATATAAATAATACATATATATATATACTATATATATAAATAATATATACATATATAACATACATATACATACATGTAAATGCATATATGTATATGTATATATAAGTTTGAATATTATTGATTCATGTATTATAGTTTGGCACTCTTCTGCTATTGGGACCGTAACACACATAACGCACATGTATACATACACACGTGCGTACATGCCCTTCTGAACCTGGTCTCCATAACAGAAGAGTACATATTTTGAATTAAATTCTAAAACACTTATGCATGTGGTCACAATCCAAGACAGAACAAGGAACCCATGAGAATAAAGCCCTATATTTGCAAGACCGTAGAAAGAATGAAATAAAGTATCAGATCTGCCTTCAAGCTGTCTTTGGCTCGGTATGCGTAACTCTCGAACATACAAATGGATGCGAAGCCGAGCTCTTGGTCACGAGATTTCGGCAGAGCATCTAAAGTCGGAAATCCCTGAAATATACTGTAGTGGTATATACAAGGTATCAGGTTTTTTATACGCATGATTCTTCGATTTAAAATGGTTTCTGCTTACGATTTTTGAAAAATACAGTGATGCTGCAAGCATTTCGAATTCTGAATGGAGATCGTTTCGAGACTAACCATTTGTGATACATATGATTGTTTTGCACAATTTTATTAGAATAAAAGGGTAGAGGGAAGGTCCAGAATAACGATTTTTCTTATACAGAAGTATATTAAGAAAAGGAAAAGCATATTGCACTGTGAAGGTATTTAAGTTTTAAACTGAAATTTTAGTAAAGTTTGTTTTTATTTTAATATAATTATTAATTCCTTTCAGCGATTTATATCAGAATGGTCACTTTTGATATTAAGGACAAAAATAAACAATGAAACTAAGAAAAGTCTTATAAAACCAAAGCCACTCTTTTACACAATTTCAACTTTAAACTAATGGTTACTTTAAGGGTAGTATAATGAAGTTTAAATAAATACGAATTAATACATTATCCTTAAAATTATCTAGTATAAAATAATGTATTTAAGAAAATCCTTTCTATAATTATAAGATCTTAAATTGTATAAAAATTTGTAATTAGTAACGCAACTGATATTGTTGTGTCTGAACAATACTTTTAAGATAACCCAATTATCTTAAGTTTAAAGTCTCATTGAAAAATCTATAACAATATAATCTCTAAAGTGCTTTACACATCATAACAATTTAGTGTTTGGCTGACTTAATTGCAATGTCTCTTTCACACGAGGGCACAATAGTTACGCTATGCACTTTATTTTTCTAGTTTGTCTGAGATCCATTCTAGTTTCTAGTTTATCTGAAATCTACGAAATGCTTCTATATTGCACTCGATTACATTGAGCTGATAAAATAACATTGCATTTTGCGACTCTAGATTATCATGTCTAAAATTTTCTTTTCAGTGTTCAATTGAAGCCTTTTGTCAAACTATTCTCGATTTAAGTGTATAAACGAGATAGGGCTTACAAAAATGCCGATACACATTGTCCTAGATACTATACTTCCTTGTCTTCTTTTTGGAAGCAATATATTAACCCTGAGTTTCAGTCACACATCTAGCGTTCAGTCATACACCAATGTGATGAATTTTTAACCAATTTGGTCGCTCTTCCCTTTTTTTGCTGTATTTTCAGTTTATTACTCTACAAAATGCTTCTAAGAATGGATAACCTTAGCATTTGGAAGGTTTATTAATTCGTGGAAACACGTTTTACTTCAAATCCAAAATTTATCTTTTCTTCTCAACAGATCATATCACTCTATACTCCTCCTTGATTATGCAAAAGAACATGTGGGTAGATGTAAATAAAATGTCGTAAGCTTGTATGATTATTAAAATATTTCTGACAACTATCTAGCTTTGATTCTCTCATACAAATGCTCGGATGCACTACATTCTCTGAGTGATGTGAGGTGAATTATAATTTGCAAAATTTATTTATTATTAAATGGAAGTTATCTTCAATAAGCGTCTGATATTGTCAAATTAACTCCCAGAACCCTCGAACTGAATTTTCGTTTAATAATTTTGCTTATAAACGAAAGTTCTGCAAATTGCGTCCCTGTGGTAGCAAGCTTTAGGCTTCGTTATCGTTCATGAATACTAGTCACACTAACACAATATTACCTGACTTCGGTTTTTCAGGATTTCTTTTACCCTTCAACCACAGATAATATGAGATTGATAGCAGTAAAATTTTGTGTAATGCACATTTAAGTTACCTACCTGAGTTTTGTTTCAATATAAATTCAAGCGAAAACTCTCCAATGTTGACAAAGGATGAATTTGTGAATCAAACTTGAAGTAAAAATGCTTTACAAACATACAGTTACGCTTATAATCTGTCGACCTTTGCTATAATGATATTTGTTTTAAATTTAAGCAAAGAGACGCTGTTAACAGCTACAAAGACAGACGTTACAATTAACTATGTCAGAAATATGCTTTCCTTTTCTTTAAATCAATAATGTTTAGGGCGCAGGCTGATTTCGAATTATACGTGTATTTCTAGCCCTTCACGTTGATGTTCAAATGGAAAGTTACTAACATTAAGATGATAATGCATACGTACATTTAATCAAACATCTCATGCTTAGCTGGACAAAGCTCGTGATTATTAAACCCGTCTTTGCTTTCAATAATAAGCTTTAGCGTATATTTTCGTGTCTTTCAATGGTTTTATTTTTATTCTTATCATGCCATTATTGTTTACATACACAAGGCTTATGCCTGTTTCGGAATTAAGTTTTTTGTATTGATACGTTTTTGAATAGCAAAGGTGGAGTATCCAACATCATTTCTGTATAGTTTGCGTAATTTTCATTTCAATGTATATTTTGTTCTAAACATGTAATATTTGTTTAGAGATAAAATGATAGCGACTTTTGTTTCAGATCTAAATCTTAAAGTATTTGTTAATCTACTCAGAAATTTAATATGTGAAACACATTTAATGTGCTTACTGCCATTGTTTTTATCTAGATTTGCGAAGCGCTTACTCTGCGATACTGTGATATTTAGCTGCGAATTGTGGTGCTTTATTTTACAAAATTATGTTGAACATACGTGTCCATAACATAAATGACATGCTTTGAAAGACAACATAAATGCTGTCTTTCAAAGAATGTTTTATAGTTTCACGGTGGTGAAAAAAATGAGGAATACTACAATCTTTACTGTGCCCTTATTTATACCCAAAGCTATATTTTTCCCAAGTATATCTACAACGCACCAACATTTTGTTTTGACTGCGTAAATATCTAATTTTAAAATTGTGGTCAGTTATTTTTAATCACTCAGATAACCTAGTCTTTTGCCTTCTTTCATCTGCATGCATTTTTCGAGTGAATACAGACTTTGTTGAAAAATATTCACAGATATCGTACTAACCTTACCATACCATCACACTAACATTACATCACATTCTTCTTGATCTATTGGTTTAACACTAGCATTACGGCATTTTTGGTATACCTATAACTGCGATCAGCAGTCATTTTAACCGCTTGCTCTGAATAGAAGAAAAAGTTCGCTTTTTGCTCATATTATGTAATAAAGGTAATGTTTATAAAAATATATTATGCTTGTTTAATAAGTAAATAAAGTAAATTGAGTAAATACATGCAACCAAAAGATAATTTAATGTAACAAAGAGCAAAATAAAGTGAAGTGAGTAAATATATTAATCGATTGATAATTTAATATAGCAAAAAGCTGAAAAAATCGCTCTAGATAATTTTAAAACTTCTTGTCATTTAATAAATTGACTCATAAAAATTTTCAATATGAAATAAAAATATTAAAGACTACACATATTAGTACTTACATTACTCGGTTTTGCAGAGCATACAGAATACTATTCTTTTAAATTTTACCTGTACAGTTTCAACAAACATTTGTTTTACAGTATTCACAAGTATTCAAAGTTTTGTTACCTCTGAATACATTTATTTTGCATTGTTTAAGTTTACGGGAAGGGTTGACGCAAGTATCAGTTCTTTCGTCAGATAGAGAAAACTTGTGAATTTTGGATGAAATAACCATCTTTCGAAGTTCGTCACCAGTATTCAAAATAAAATCACGACAACTGATGTTCTTATAATCAGTTGTTTCCTTGTAAATTACCCATGCATTTACCGTGGCCAAATCAAGAATATTTGAAAAATTTGAACAAGCTAAAGTCTGGATGAGGACGACATTGAGTATTTTCTGGTCATCTGGTCCAAAACATGAACTCCATATTTGGCCGAATTGTAAAAATTCACAACTTCAGGTGCCTTTTTTTCATCAGAGGCGATTTCCAGTGTTGGGTGCATGGTACACTTGAGCAGGACTTCTTTCCTTGTTTTTTTTAGTGATAAGGCCTAAATATTGTGTCATGCTTAGCAATCTTACTAGAAGAGATAGGTAGGCAATCCCCTACCTTCAGGGGCTGCCTAATGCAATTTTCCAGCAAGATAACGCCCGACCATAGAGTGCTCGCATCTGCCAACATGCTTTGCAAGGTATACAGATGCTTCCCTGGCCACCGTACTCTCCTGACCTGTCACCAATCGAACATGTGTGGGATGTGATTGGACGCCGTTTGCAGACTCTGCCCTTGACTCGTTCAGAAGACGAACTGTGGCAAATGGTTGAAAGGGAATGGAGAGTCATCTCTCAGGACACCATCCGCACTCTTATTGACTCTATGCCTAGACGTGTTTCTTCGTACATCGCTGTCCGCGGTGGTCCTACATCTTACTGAGCCGACGCCGTTCTCGCTCTGTATTCTGACTATTATTTTGAAATAAAGATCACTTATTGATGCTTGCTGTCTCTGTCTTTTTTCCAAATTTCTTCACTTTCTGACCACTCCTTCTTGGTGTTGCATTTTCAATGTCGAGCATAATATTTCCTATTTTCCACACCGAACCATCATTCGCTGTTTCGTCATCGTTTCGAATTTCCTGGCTTTGGATACATCTTCCTCTTTCTCGAGTTCTGTTTTTTTGCCTTTAACTACTTTGTCGAGCTCGACTACTGCCGCTGATTTCACTTCCGGAATATATAATAGTAGAATTCAATGTAATATTCTTTTGGTATAAATTTTTACTTTTGTTTTCGTGAACAGATTCTCCATAAGACGAATCGGATTCACTTGTTTCAGTAGGAACAATCCAGTCCTCGTCGAATACATTGGATATAGTTTCAGTATAAAATTCTTCATCATGTTCAGTTCCTGAAACGGAATTACCATCAGAAAGGCTTTCAAAAACTTTCAGCATACTTCTACGCGACATGATAAACAGGTCAGACTAGCAAAACCATCCAAATGAAGTAAAGTGCTTTTGTGTGTACTGAAAAATAAGCTTTACAACACAAGGGAAACGGGCAGACACGTGGCGAGCAAAAAGTTTCAAGCCTGTATTTTTATACTCCTTCTCCTCCACTCCCCATTCACTTCTGTGAAATACAGAACATTCCTCACCAAAAATACACTTTTTTATTTATCAGCAAATGTCTTCAAAATAACGAAAAATATACAATCTTCCGTATACTGTCAAAATGACCAATAGCCGTAATTCTGAGTATAAACAATAATATTGGCAAAAACAGTTACATAAAATAGACAAAAAATATCATGTAATATTCGTATATTTTTACAAAAAGTCAAAAAATTTAAAATTGATAAATGAAGAATTAAAAAAGTTATGTCAAGTTAAAATGGAGATGTGGTCAAAATGACCGCTGCCATAATTCTAGTGTTAACATTAAATCGTGAGTTAAAGGTTTTTGTAAAATTCGTTCTGCGTGTTGTTTTAACTTTTAATAAGTTATCCATGATTACCTATTTCACTGCAATTAAAATCAGCCTTTTACTAAAAACCAGCATTCCTGTTGGGACGTCAGATTACACGTCTGAAGAAAATCGAAAAAAAATCAAACTTAAAGAAATAGAAAATAAGGTCAATTTCTTACCTTAGCCTTTACGGCAGTTGGATAGGGATCAGGTTGAACTGCTGGGATTCCTTTCAGATCCAATAAGTACTGTAAAATGCATGAAATTGAACATTTATTTACTATGCTCACACTCAGAACTTTATGAATTCACAGTACACTGAACATAATGTAAAAAAGGAAAAATGAATCAGAAGAATCTCTGGGCTTGAGCAGATGCCCGAATTCTAACCAGAAGTGTTCCATTTCACATTGTAGAGGGGGGGTGATACTAACCTCGTGCAGTTTGTCAAAATTGGATCATGTTTTGTGACCTTAGTTTCATTGTCATTGAAGGGAGTGGTTCCATTTATTTTTTTTTTTTTGAACGTGCACACGTTACAGCCACTGATATAACACACTAGTCTAATGCAGCGTCAGAACTGCAAAAGGTTTCAACATCTGACAAAAAACTATACCCATAACAATATTCATTCCAATTCGTACAAGAGACTGGACTATACCATTGTTCCCACTTCTTTTTTCGTTCATGTAGGAAGTTTCCTTTATAGTCATTAAAGTTTTACATGCGTCGCCTGCAAATTGGTCTAGTGCAAAATATTTTCCTAAATTTAATCACTCGATATTTAAAAAAAATCTTCCTGTTTCTTATTTTGTACGATAGTAGGTTTTTTACTCATTTACGTTCTATATCAGTATCAATAGAAGGAAAATTATTTATGTTTTTCGACATCAGTCTACCGTTTCCGTAATATCCCTATAATCGTCCCTAAAAGTCATATTTTCCGTGGCTGCATTACTTGGATCTATGTTACTGGTGTTAACCTCGGTTACGATAATATCTGTAATAAAATCTCTGCCATTGATATGTACCTTATTGGTATACTAATAGATAAGTGGTGTGAATGAAATGAACCATCAGTTGTACTCTCGGCCAGAGGAAATTATATTTCTGTTCCTTCCTATGGATTTGAGATCCTTAGGGTCATTTGGGAAAGCAAGATAAAGTTAGAGGAGTTTGAGAATTGAGTGTATTTCTACTATTAGCACTTCAGTTTTGTGGACTTTTAATTTAATGATGATAAAAGTTTCATCGTAATGTGAAACCTTGTTCCTAACCAAAACAGCATACATATTATAAGTTAGGCATAAACTTTAATGGGTGCTTTTCTTGAGCTTAATAGAATCGACGAACTGGATATATCAACCTATTACATGTGAGGAATAGACATAACATGAAGAAGATGCAGTTGGATAACGGATGATTAACTTGATCGTTACGTCTTTAGGTAGTAGTTGGTAACAACATTTCCATACGATATTTCATATAAATGCTGTCTGGAATATTTAGCTAGATTGCTATTTCCATTGTAATCTTCGACAGATCCTTTCGATGTCAGGATTCTATTCCTCAGATAGTCATACTACGCTGAAGAGAATTACGGTTACAGTCTACGTCGATAATCCGGGCGTCGGGAGGAAATACACAGTCTTCTCACACATACGAAGAGACAGCTTCTTGGCTTCTACCACGGGACTCTATAGCACTCAACTTTACGCATCGTCAGCCCTTCGCAGCCGCAAAGGAGAAATACAAATTTCTCATCACTCTTTCTTGCAGAGCTGAAAACGAAATTAAACAAAAAGCATTCATTAGTTAAATTTGAAATTCTAACAGATTCATACATTTTCCATGGTTGTCCCTGCCAAAGTTTTCGTTAAAATATTCGTGAGCATTTCTGTTGTAGACATATACTTAATATCAGTTTCCTATTTGTTATATAACTCGCTAATGTAATGAAAATGAATATCAATGTATTTGTTCGAGAGTGATGAATTGGATTTTTCTAAATGCTGTGCTCTTTGATTTTTATTGTACAACACAGCTGGTTCTACTATCTTATCCGAAAAAGCTAGCTCTTTTAATAGCAAACGCAAAGGCATCCCTTCTTTTGAAGCTCCATTTAACGCAATGTATTCTGCTTCAGTGCTTGATAGCTTTACAATTCTTTGCTTGCGTGATTCCCAGGAAATCAAGCTTCTGCTAATAGGAAACCATACCCACTAAATGATTTCTCATCGAGAGTATTTCCGGCGTATTCCGGGTCTATATAACATTTAAGATTTTAATTTATTTACTGACACGTTATTTTTACGTTTAACGTTGATTTAAGGTTTGTAGAACGCTTTCTGCTTGAATCCAGCGAAAGGATTTTGGGTTAATGTTACCTTGACTAAGTATGCTAACTGAATCTGGAGTATCAGGGCATGTAGATACCGCTAAGTAAATTAAGGATCCATTAAATTTTGATACTTAGTTTTGCCCACATTTTCATTTCCTTTGGCGACGTTTGATGATCTGCATAGTTTAATGTCAAGGTCTAACGGTGTTGATGTAGGCTTACATCTTTGCATACAGTATTCAGCCAAGAACTCCTTATGTATGAACTTATGTACTGAATTTGGCTAATTGATACATTTTCATTTTGTTTCATGTTAATACCTAAACACTGTTTTATTTTGCCCAAGGCTCTCATTACAAAAGTTTTGAGAGAGTTTCTTTAATGTGTATCATGGAAGACTCGCTTTTAGTTAGAATTATGAAATCATATACATATATCGCGATTATGATGCAGTCAGTTCCTTTCTGATAAATACAACTCTCCGACATTAATTTTTCGAATTTGAGCTTCCACATAGTATCCTCTAATTTTAGATTCCACATTCGTCCTGCTTGGTTAATTCCATAAACTGAAAGCTGAAAAGCTTGCAAATTTTGCTTTCACAAGTTATGATGCCTTCCGAATGAGATATAAAATCTCTTCAAATTTTCATTCTGATGAGCTGTTTGGACATGCATTTGACTTACTTTTAGATCAGATTTGGCACCTAAAACGAACACTCTTCGTACAGAGCTGTAGGGAACTAAGATTGAAAAGTTTCCGTAAAGTCTATTCCATACTTTTGCTAGCATCCTTTGGCGACATGTCTGGCTTTATATCGATCGATTATGCCGCCCGCGTTTCGCTTTATTCAGAATACCCTCTTTCATCCAACGGCTTTTCCATTCTTTGGCAAATTGGTTAATTCTCATATATTGTTCCTCATTAAAGAATTGTATTCCTGTCACATAGCTGCTCTCTGTTTATCTGAATCTTGCCCGGATAAAGCTCCTTCTACAGTTTCTGGATCCGCAAAAGATTCAACGTTTACTAAATTAGCGTGTTTTCGTCGATAGATTTTACATGGTCTGTCTGGTTTTCTGTTTTCAGAAATTTAGGCTTTGCTGGTCCTCTATCTGAACTTTGACCTTGAATTACCTTTTCTTTAACATCTGCTCTCCTATCATTTCGGAATTCGTGTTTGCTTCTGAATTTTTTTCAGTAGGAATAAATTCAATGAATTCTTGTTTTTCAGCTGCTGAAGTTTCTGATTTGGCTTTCTAGCACTTCCAAAAATCTGACATCACGACTTTGTATTACTTCACAAATTCCAGAACTCCACAGACGATATATTATTGCTTCCTCAGAATATTCAATAAGAATATATTCTTATTGAACTTAGTAATGGAAATACTAAGATAATTCTTATTGAACTTAGTAATGGAAGTAATGGAAAAATGTATTTTTCCTATTTGAATTGTTTAATTCTTTCACACCTAAGTCGATGTAACGCCCAAGTATTCAGACATCAGCACCGAACACCTACGTCACCTATGTCACCTACACCCGAGCACCTATGTCAGTTTTGTACCTCGTACATTCTCCTATCACATAGTACATGAATCATTGGTTTCGCGAACTGTAAAAGGCCTGCCAATCATTCTCTTGAAGCGAATTCCCTCTCCTTTGTTTAGCGTCAACATTTAGCTACTGATGCTCGCATTTGCAATCCTGTCCTAAGGGAAAACTACACAGTGGATGAAACTGCACAAGGTCCCCAAAAGAGAAGTAATAACTTTACTTGAGTGGGATACTCTTAACGCTGTAGCATGCTATTTTTCAGGGGGACAGAAAATCCATTCCAACAGAAATCCGTTACGCGGGCGTTTTAGATTTTTGAGGGGAATAGATTTTGTACTGTCTCGACACCAAAGAGTTAACGAAAATTCATTTCGACTAGAGTACCTTTCATGTGCTCCGCAACTCTTTCCTCTTGAGATCTATACTCAACTGAAAGCTAGCGTTTAATGATCTCCTTTTCTATAAATTGATTGACTTTTGAATTCTTTCGCATTATCGTTGGGGAGCATTTTTAGTTGCTTCCCGTTCGCTTCTCAGCCTGACATTTGTACTTTTGAAATCCTTTAAGGGCTTCCGACGTTTCCTGTAGAGCGTACACACAAATTTTCTGCGATTTGTTGTCGATGCGTATGAAATATTTTGGACCACCTAAAGATGTGACAATCATGGCGCCACAATTAGCAATGTATGCATGTTCAAGAACATCACGGTTCTACGTTTGTTTCCTCTGGGAATGGTAACCTTTTTTGTTTACATTTGGTACCATGTTTCGAAAAATAGAGTTTCATTATTATATTTTGGAAACTTTAATTCGCACAAACCTTTTTGAATGCATTACTTTTAAGTCGGCTATATTTAAGTCACCACATCTTTCATGCCACCTTTCATGAAAATTACATCTAGGGTAGTGGATATAAAACTGCAAAAGATGCCGAACGTATAATAATACTATTACCATATATAATACAGACTTAAATTTTTAAGCCTATATGTTGCAAATGAAAGCATAATTCTCATTAAAATCACGGTCAAAAGGACCGAAATGACTATCTTCGAAAGGGCTCCTCATGCCTTTTCTGTTCTGTTTCCTTCAGGTCTTGCCAATAAACATGACGTTTAATCTCCACTGCTTTCACCTTGTTTGTCGTAGTCCAAAAACGACTTCGCAGAAGACAGCACTAATCGGAAATGGTAAACGTACATGCCGTGGCCACTGAAAAATACTTAATCACGTGGGGTGCATCCTCCCCACAGCTTGTAAAAGGGTTAAGTATATTGGTTCACTATTTCGAATATATGTATTTTTCTCTTCAGGTTCATGGATAATTTCGAAATCGGATGCACATTTCACAATGTCTCTCTCTCTCACAATTTGTCTTATACAAAATACTAGTTAATTATTATAAATTCTAATTACTATAATAACGCAATTCTTGCGCTGGTTACTACCAAAACAATAATGTCATAAATTGCGATGTAAAGCAACATGCATTGGTACATGCTGTTGTACCTGTCCGAAAAGTGAATATATTCCCATTAATATCCTAAAAATAGTCATTATTCGTGAGTTAATTGAGAAACATTGTTAAGACTTCAACGTATGTATACTGAAGTCATATAACATCAAAGTATTAGTGCTCAATAACTTTGGCACTACTAAGCATTTCGAAGAAAATCGAGTATGAAACTATACATTTTTATGGAAATTCATTTGCATTAAAGTTAATCTGAATTAAAATTTCAGTAATATTTCTTCCGACCGCAGTTTACTGACTTATGAGTTACATGTAAGTAGATTTTTGGAAATAGATCTTTAATTTCTATAATAAGTTTTCTTAGAAATTACGAAAGAATCTCTTATGAATCAGTATGGATTATATTTAAATTTTGTGAATGCTAAAACGTTCGAATATAAAGCTGCTGAAACATCACATTTTATAATCATTAATTCTTAGAAAATATGATTAGAAATTATGAAAATAACGCATCTCTGATTTGGTGCCTTCTGCAATAATTTTACCAAATGAGAAAAACTTAAAAAAACATAACGCAGCAAAAATATCATTTTTGTAAATAATGCTTTTTATGCTTGATGTATTAGACGTTTAAGAATATAAAAATTTATCAAATGAAAGAAAACATTTTTTTTTATCTTTGAATTTCTGGTATGCAAATTCTGCATTAACGACGAAGGTTTTTCATTTTAGACCGTTCCGCGTAAAATTTAATTGCCTAACTCAAAAATCACGAAATACTAAAAACATATTTCATTTGACGCTATTTAAATTAACACTCAGTTCTGTGCTTATCCGAAATGGTTGTAGCAAACATAAGTTAAGTACACATTTCATTGAAAAAAATAACTGCAGTTTATTTCTACTGGAATCGCCATTTAATAATATGGTGTTTAATAACTGAAAACTCTAGTACTTCAAAAATCCGATATCATAAAAAAAGCATCTTCGTCCAAAGTATCCGATAAAAATGGCATATATTTCATGTATTCATTTCAATTTTAAGCCTTCATTTCGGAGAACATTTAATTGCCAAATCGAGAAATGTTTATGACATGAAGGACATTAACATCATTCAGAAAAATCTGGTTTATATTTTAACAGCTTGGCAGCTGCAGTAGTCTCATTTGACAAACATAGATGAATTTTATAATTCTACACAAACACTCGAAGATCATTTATGGCCCTTTACTTCGATTTTAATATTATTTAACGCTTCTAAAAAAGTCTGAGTTTAGCTGTCATCAATTGGAGATCAGTAATGTAATACTTAGAAAATGTTACGACTGAAGTGTGACGCTGCTACATATCAGAATGTTATTATCTTTCTTTTGAAATAGGTACCCGTCCCATTACAAGGTAATTAAAGGAAATGTTTGTTAACTGCGCAACTGGTTACTTTTTCCCCAGACTTCATAACAATTTGCGACGCATTCTAACGACACTCTAATTGCTTAAAACGTCTAGTGAATGTTTAAAAGAGCTTTTCATTTTGAACGGAGTCTTTTATTTTATTTGAGTATCGATCTCAATGAAGCTTAATACACACTGCGGCAAGAGCTGAAATTTTCCGCTTGAAAGTGGCAGAAGATAACAAATGAAGTGAAGACAGGATAGATAACGATCAATGAAATGGCGCGAAGAAGAGCTGATCTGCTCAGAAAACTCCTAATCGAATAAAATTAAATGGAAACATTTATTCGTCCGCATAGTTGTGATGATTAGAACCAAATCCATTGCAAAATAGTGTCAAATCATTTAAGTCAGAGTTAAAATAAAACAGCTATCTTCACCGAGATACCGAAGCGTTTATTTAATATTCGAGGAGGGAGTAAAATCCAAAACTTTTGCTCTTGAAACATCTTTCAAATAATTCAAAAACTTTATGCTTATCAAATTTCATTAAAGTATATTACAGAAATTGTTGAAAGCCTTTAATCTGAAAAGAAATAAAAAAAATGTAAAAGCTTACCTTCAGGAACGTAGCAATAATAAAAAATCAGTATTAGATTGCGTACTTTTACAGAAGCCTAGAAATGAATGTCCTCAGGTATGTAGTATTAAAAAGAAATAGGTATTTCTGTATTTAAGATTTTTGTAACCAATTTTTATACGTTTTTATAACAAATTTTTTACTTATTTACATTTCCTAGTATACCTAAGTTTAAATATGCCGAACTGAAGCGAAAGATTTTAATATTCTTCGTATCCTCTTTTGTGTATTTTGTTTTGAATGTTAAAAAGTTTGGAAAAAAATTATACATTTCATAATAATGAACAAGTATTTTCAGTATTTTATGTATGTAATTATAAATCACAGTAAAATATTGTTCTACGGAATTTATTTTGAAGCAACAGTCTTTTGAAAAGTTGCTAAGGTTCTGCTTGAATAGGAAATTGAATGTAATAATTATTAAAAATAATAAAAATAAATATTAAAAATAATTAGATTGAATCTTTGATGTATTAAATAAATATTCTTTCATAGGCTTTATGAGGTATCCTTTAGATATAATATTAGGTTTATTACTGATTATTTTGCAAACTTCGTGTGTCTATACTATAACGTGAAGGCAACTTTATAGCGTGAAGTGTCTTCACGTTAAAGACTCCTCAAGTCTATAACGTCAAGCCAAGCTTTCACTTCAATATAGTATGTCTATTAAAATAAGCGTACCTATGGAGCAAATTTCGGAGACTTTGATACATAGACAAATTCTTCGATAAATAAAATGTTTGCATTGTAATAGATAATGGCGGTAACGAAATTCGTCTTGAAGTTTACCCAGTAATTAGAAGTAAGCCTATGAAACATTAACAAAACTAAAATCTGTCTTTCAAGTAGTTTGATGCATTTAGGCCGCTAATTCTTCATTATCACATTGAAAATCCCGTCGACTCTTCGAACTCATCACCAAGAAATCCCCAATGGGGGTATATTGAAATTATTATATTTCAATCCCGCGATGTATAGGTTTCGAGGCATCCTACCAGTGTTTAGCTGCTTAAACCACTCTCTCACTGTGGGAAGCAATGGTGTATCAAAGATATTTTACCTTGAAACTCAGTATTTCGTTTACTGCAAAAATGTTTTCTTGCCATTTGATTAAAAAACAGCTAACTTGTTTTTATCAACGCAAGTTAATCATTTCCAGAATACTTATTGATTGTTTATTTAGTTGTTAACAAATATTTCCATACTAAGCCTTTTCACTTATACATATAAAAGACTCTTTTCCTATTAATTATGCCTTGTAATTTTTGCTTCTTCAAAAGATATTCTTTACATTATCCGGATATGGATTTCTGCTGAAGCACTGCTCTTTGATTCAAGAGATAGGTTTCCAGTATATGCCTGAATTATTGACAACTTTCTTCACCATTCATCTTTATCGACGAACAAGGAGGAAAATACTCGGTCATTCGGGAGACCAAGCTGTACTTTCAAAATTAACTGTTTTATGGCACTTGGAAATCAAACTAAGTAACGATGTTTTTTCAAATTTTAACATTGAACTAATTTTTTAATTAATATTTTGTTAGCACGAGAAGCTCCTAATAATATGATGATTGCAGAAGGTTGATCGTTTACCAAAGCTGCTGAGTTTAGGTTCAAACATTTGATGAGACATGAACACCTGTAACTGTAATACTCTTCTAGAAAAGGGATAAGTATCTGTGGATGAGAAAGCGCTCACAAGTGTCTGTCAAAAGAATCAGAGGTAAAAGATTCTCGCATCCACTCTTTGGTAAGTTACCGGTTAGAAATCAGATAGGACATTGTATATAACGCTTAATTCATTAATTTGTAAGGACTTTATTTTATTCTATAGTTTTACTTTCCTTTTCCTCCTGATTTCAGTTTCCTGCCAGAATGTAAATTTTTAATGACGTAGACACTAATCTATGCTTGTGAAACACGCTTAGATTAGTATTTAAGCTGTACACGCAGTATTTAAGCTGTGTTTCAAGAGTTCGTGATAAGTAATAGCGGAGTTAGTTCCGAGTTTATGCTGCGTGTTTGAAATTAGCTCTCTAGTCTGTGTTAGACACCTTTCAGTTTATACTGATATATCTAGGCTCGGCTTTGCTGTGTGTAGCCGATTTAGCGTTTAGTTAAACTAGGCAACCAGTCGTTAGCTATCTTAATTTAATGTGCATTTTTTATTCTTATTTTCTGTTAATTTAGTTAGGCGCAAGTGGTGGTGAATTGTGAGCATAAAATGCATGCATCTGCTTAATTTAGTTTACATAAAAAGGTTATTTAAAGCCTTATTCTGCAGTATTTATTCTTCAAAAGACATAGCAAGCATTCGCTATTTCGTCTTCTACGTGGAGTCCACGTGTTATGCTACCGAAAAGAACACCGAGACTCTATAAACTAACTTCTTTTTTTAAAGTGATCCATAACTAACTTTTACACAACGGTATTAAATTCACTTGCCTTCCGACTCACAATTTCCGAATCAAAATGAAAATAATGGTTTTGTAATATAAAACTCTTAAAAGTTTTATAGACTATAAAGTTCTTTACTAAACTAAAATAAATTATCCTTCTAGCCCTTTTAAACATGTGAATAATTTTGGGGTATAGATTTTGCTTCGTTACAGGCTGACGGGAAATAGTAATGCAATTAAAGCAGACATTTTCTGTCTTCTAGATTAATTATCAGTAACATAACAGTAATAGTCACATTGAATCATGAAAGGGAAAGTGAATCATGTTTATATGCGCAAAAAAAGAGCTATATCTCCAACATTTTAAATTTTTTGTTGTTGTGCCCAAATGACGTAGATGCTAATCTAAGCCTGTTTCAGAAGCAGTATTTAAGCTGCGTTTCAAGAGTTCGTGAGACGTTTCAGGAGTTCAGTGACATACTTTTTACAGAAATGTATTTATTGCCCTGTAGTTAGATATCGAACTGTTAAATTCTCTTTGCAACAAGCCACCTCCGTTCTTTCTCAGTATTACATGGGCGAAAGTGAAGTAATTTGTGAAATTAACCAGAAAAAATACGCTGGAGGGTTTTTGCATTTAAAATAATTTTTATTATGTTTGATAAGAAAAATTTTCATGCCAGATAAATATTTTTTCCCTGTAGTAAAAAATTGCTTGGTAATGTTTACATAGTGCAAAACAAAAATCTGTTGAAAAAATTCTCAGTTTCGCTTAAAAATCAGAAGCGCAACTGTAATACTTTCGCAAGTAATCGTTCATAATATGTGCACAAAGCGTGAACATTATTTTCAACTAAGAGCTAAGAGCTGAACTAAGAGCTTTTCTAAGCAACCAAAGACGAACACAGATTTTCATTGA
>KK114974.1:1035354-1050861 GCA_000611955.2 Stegodyphus mimosarum | reverse complement strand
CTTCCATATATATATGAAATTTAATATTAGTTTTACGTTTTGTTTAAGGTAAATTCGTGTCAGAATGTCTAACACGCGTTCATTTACCTACAAGAGGCCCGCCAACGGCCGAGAAGTAAAATTGTTAAACATTGGTAGTTCGACCATGGGTTTGAATACAGGTGAACGGGTTGGCTGCATGGACGATTTCGCAGTTTTCTCATGTATAAAGTGTATACAAGCCAGTTTCCCTTAAAAAGCCCTTCACGAAAATATCCCTCCTCTTAGGCAAATATCCCTAATATGATTTCCCATAATCACATACACATTAGCTGCAAAATTAATTAAGAAGTTCACATATCTCATATACATAGAGTAATAAAAAAAGTGTGTAATAGGTAACGGTTAGGATCGACTTCATGCTTTGCCATGTCTATGATCATCTGATATAAAGGTTATTTACTTGCCGTAAGTTTGGTTTGTCTTATTTGATTACAACAAAGCACTTGAGGGCTATATGCCTAATGAGGGGGATGCCTTTGTGGAGAGCTTTCTAAGGGAAGCTGGCTTGTGTACTTGATACACAAAGGGAAAACTTCAAAAACGGCTATGCAACCAACCCATTCGTGGGATTCTAACCTTAGACCGAACTACCAGCGGTCAGCGAATTTCTCGATAGTCCACTGGTCGACCACTTGCTGTATTAAAGCAGTATTATTAATAAGATGTTCGTTGCGCTCATAATTTTGTGTGGGAGCTATGGTGAGCTAATTACGTCATTGCTATGAAATAGTCCAAGTCGGCCAAACTTGCTGTTACACTTTACATGGGAGGGGAAGGGCTGCGTGAAACAATGATATAAATTGAATACGATACAGCGCTTAAATGAACATGATAATCTGAGCGTCATTAAACTGGAATGTTCTGACAGCTTCTGCAGTAGTCTTATCTTGGTACATGATATTGCTGTGGAGGTACTACCACATGGTATTGCTACCATATGATAGTGCTTATCATCATGCTACGGGGGTCGGGAAGCAGAAACTGGAGTCCTAAACGACAAACCTATATATTACAGTTTAGCTCTCTCATAATCCATAATGTGTTTTCATCTTCAATTATATGATAAATATTTTCTGAAGAAAAATCTTCCAGACATTTAGCGATGTCAGAATTTTGCAGCAGACGTTTAGGAGAAAAGCATCTTTAACCTGATTAGTCAATGGGATGTAATTGTGTAATTGCGGTAACAACTTCTGCAAATAAAGTGAGCCTATAGGGTGCTGTAATCTTCGAGCAAAAGCATTTTATTTCATTTTACGAATTTTATGCAAACTCTGGTAAACGGAACTGTAGAACTGATTCTAGAGCTGAAAAGCGTGATGAGCAAATACAAAAAAATATAAAATCATTCATGGAATTAAGTCTAATATACAACAGTGAGAATGCAACACATCTTCGTATTTATGAATCATTTGTTTACTCTCATCCATTCAAAATAACCAAGAAAACATGGAAACATAAATCTAAACATTCCTGTATATATTATATTTTAGGAGCCTTTTTTCAGAAGTTCGGCGATTGTTTATTTGGGAAACAGCGTCCTTTAATAAAGCATTCTAATTAATCATTTAACACTAAGCTTTTACTTACAACGAAAGCATGTTATGAATAAAACATATTTCACAGATATTTTATTTATCGCTACATCTGCAAAATTACTAAAACGAATAAAGTATTCTCAAAGAGGCTTTGCCGTAAAATATTTCTATCATCAAGAACAAAAAAAAAATAACGTTACAAAAGAAATAATCATATTACAGCAGGATAAAATTGCATGTCTTATCTTTGCAAATTCCTTAAATAACTGAACGAAGAAATTGCAATTTAGGGAAATTTTTATAGCGTATAGAATTCTATAAATATTATTCAGTTTGAATAAACAGTTGTTAAATGCATCTCTTAAGTAGAAGATCCTTGATAAAAGAATCATTGAACAAATGCATTATTAATGTTCTCCCATATTTTAAGGAAGTAACGTATGTTTCGAAATCGAGGTATTTGAAAATTATTCATATGAAATTACATCTTACATGAGCGACATTCTTTATTTCATCCTGTGGTATACAGAATTTCTGTCTTGCTTGTGTCTAATCGAACAGAGCTAATTAGTCACACGTATTTGAAATGAAAGAAACGTTGGATGTAAGCCCTGCTAAAAATGCGCCGTACACATCCTTAAAAAATTTGTACAGCGTAAAACACAGTTTACAAAAATCCTTAAACCTGTACGGTTACCTGTAGGCCAAATCCCCATAATAACCAGTAGCAAGAAAACCCGTGGACCTATACCTTATGCCAAATATCCCCAAAACCAGTAGACAAAAACCCGTAAACAAAATAATAGAATTATACGGGTACCCATAAACGGAATACCTATATAAAACGATGCACAATAAACACTAGAAATATAGATCACATTTCCATAAAATCTAGTAATTATAAGCTTAAAACAGCAGAAGTGTACATTAGTACTGATGAAATGCACTGAACTGTTAAAGCATGTAAAAGAAAAAAAAGCATGTAGAATAACTTTAAATATAAGTCAATGCAAATAGACTTTATAAAATTTTAAATACCCAGAAACCTACAGGTGCATAGGGAATTGTACTAACATGCATAGTGAATTGTATTATAAAATATTTATATAAATTACTCTTATATACTTCTGGATATAAAATTAGCAGCAGATAATAGAAAAACAATAATCAAAGTTACGATTCTCAACCATCAAATGATATATATGTAAGAAAAATAAAGACAATGTAGAAGATAAAAATTTAAATTAGCAACATCAATTAATTTCCCTTCTCTATTCGAAAAACAGTAATCTCTATTAGCACTGAGTCGTTTAGAGACTAATCTATGTCATAGGATTCTGGCGTAATTCTGATGGTGTAAATGGACTAAGTCTAGCCAGTAATAACTTTACAGCAGTATTAATTATCCAATCAAAATGCATTGAGAACCAAAACTAACGAATTCTGAATTAAGACTTCATCCTGAACGTAAGACACTTATAACTCTTGAGCTTAGCTCGACTGATGTCTGCTGCTTCCTTCTTGCTGCAAAGTTATCAAAAATGTAAACCTGTTGACATAGGCGCTAATAATGTGCCAGTTGTTTGAGGCCGCAATATGTTTACTGAAAATAAAAGTGAAGATTGAATTTTTTATTCACTCTGGATTGGACTTTTCAACATCTCTAAGCCATCCAAATTCTTGCTGTTCATTACTTCATTTTAATGTGCCATGGTTAACAGTCTCCTATTCCTTATGGATCAACATTTCATAATTGCTCGCTCGTGTTCTGCGAGTGACTAAGAAAAAAAATATATACTTTGAGATCTTCTGTGATTTAAGTGCTTTAAACTCAATAAGAGCGTATTTTATCAACTGCAAAATGATTCACTATTACATTCATCAATCTCTTTTTATGAAAAGTGTTTTGAGCTACCATATGCTAGATACTTCCATTCTACATCAAAAATTAACAAAGGTCATCAAGTGTCATTTACTTCGCGCGTGTTGAACTGCGGGAAAGCCTTTTAATACATTTCTGTTTCCTGCGTTTAAATGTATGGTTTTATGATGATGCAAATGACTTTCTTTCGGTCAAAGTGCATTAAATTACTGTTTTACAGTGAAACAAAACTAATGCTGGTTCAGTGGATTTGAAATTTTGTATGAAAAGATTTAGTTAAATTCTTACAATTTAATTTGATTTTTTAAGATGTGGGGTTTTACTATCTTAATCCTAAAGTTCTAACTTAGGACCACATAAACACTGACAAGCGAATAATCGCTTAAGTGTGTGAACAGAATAAGTAAGACTTAATAAAGAGTTTATAACCCTTTATTTTTCAGTATATTTACAGTCAGTTCTTACTTGGAACTTTACACAAAGCCGCCACTCGGGCTTGAACTTAAAAAAAATAATAATTTAAACTAAAACTAGCTTAACTAAGCTACTTAAAAGGTATAGCCGAAGCTATCAGAGATCTAACTAGTTGGCCTCTAAGTATTAATTAAATCGGAGAAGCCAAGCAAGGGCCTAAGGTATGGCCGAGCGTAGCAATAGCTAAGAGAGACGTAACCAAAAGACAAACGCGGCGCTAGTCAGGGAATCAGACTCTCTCTCTCTCTCTCGAAGTCCGTGAAGTCACGATTTAAATGGTACTCTTTCTCATTTGCATTAACTGCGTTTCTGAATTTACATTCTGGCAGGAAATTGTAAGCTGAAATTAGAATAAGCTAGGAAAGATACAAAACTTAAAATAACTGTTAATAAACTTAGGATAAACCTTACAAAGATAAAAACATAGTACATAGTATATAAAGAATGAAAACGCGAAGTATTCTGATATTTTCATTTAATGGTTTTGCATTTATTAATTTTGTTGGCGCATTTTATTTGACAGTTTCTGCTAATAGAGTATATTTTAATTTTTCATAACTGTGAAATAATTGATTAATTAGATTTATTACTAATTAGACTGATTACTAATTAAATGTTATTTTGAAATTTAATACTTAATACCGTTTCTTCTTTGTTTTATGAAAATGAAAAATAAAGAATTTTATGGTCAAGTTTAAACAACTTTTTAAATTAATAAACAAAGAATTAAATTTTTTTCAGGGAGGATTGTTAAACTGTAATATCATTAACCATATTTATGAGTTATTTCTTAAAATGTTTGAATTAATTTCAACAGTTTTATAATTATTCTGGGAATGAAGTAAATATAAAAAATAAGTGAAATTAATATGGATAAGTAACATGAAATTATGGTAAATGCATGTTGAAATTTATGGGTGATTTTATCTTAAGTATAGAGTATGTTGAGGGAATACTGGTTCGAAAACAGAGGCCTGTTGTTACCTATGTACAGTTATTCCTTCAACCCTTTTGATGATCGAGTGTAATTTTTTATATTCTTTTTATAAGTTTTAATTATTATACTTTTTTAATTATGGAATGCATTAGTGCAGTTCACAAAGGCTAGTTACCTTATGCAAGGAACGGAGGCCTTTTCAAGTAACTGCCTTAGAACCCCTGAGCCGCTGGTGCAGAACAGACACTCTGGTTATACCTATTGATGGAAATGTTTGTTTAGCAGTACTGCGGGGCCTTCTAGTTCGGTAATGTAAGGAGTTGCAAATGAAACGTTAATAAGAGTGAAACCATAATTTCTGCAGTATTACTCCTCAAATCAGTGTCATATATGTTTCAGTTAATCCGAATAAGTAATGGCTATGTGGAAGTTTTTATGATATTCTGTGATGACGAATATTTTCTCTGAAGAATTATGATTATGTGAACTCTAAAGAAAGAAGACTTCTGGACTGAAATGCTAAAAAATTTAATAGGACTCTAAAAATTAAATTTATTTTTAAAATTTGACATTTAAAAATTATACTGAGCAGTTATTTAATTAATTATATTGGTCAAAATTTTATGATTTTCATATCTTTGCTACTGCTTTAACGCTTACCTTTAATAAAGCTCCTCTGTCGCTAAGCCTTTTTCTCCTTGAAGGGTGGATATATAAGAAAAATAAAGAATATGCATAAGATAAAATTCTCTTCTCTATTCTAAAAATAGTAATCTCTATTTGCACTGCGTCGTTTCGAGTCTAATCCATGTCATATGATTCTTACGTAATTCTGATTATGTAAATGGAACTAAAACTCAAATAGCCAGTAATAAGTTTACAGCAGTATTAATTATCCAATCAAAATGCACTGAAAACCAAAACTAACTCAGTCTGAATTAAGATTTCACCCTTAACATAAGACACTTGCTCACAACTCATCAGCCTAGCTGAACTGCTGTCTGCTGCTTCCTTCTTGCTGAAAAGTTATCAAAAATTAAACCTCTTGAAATAGGGACAAATAATGTGTCAAGTTGTTTGTGGCTGCATTTTGTTTACTGAAAATAAAATGAAGACGTAATGTGCCTCGGCTAACAGTCTTCTATTCATTATGAATCAACATTTCCACGCCATCAAAATTCCTGCTCTTCATTTCTTCTTAATTATGTTTCCATTACATGTATATATGCGCATAATATATATATATACTCATGTGTGTGAGTATGTGTGATGAAAAAGACGTAGCAATGCTGCTAGCGTAGAACGCAGATCCATATTTAAGAGGAAACCTGCCAGTCGAGTAAGATTAAAATTAAATATTCAACTTTGTTTCAATCGACATTCGCAGCCATAATTTACTTAGCACTCTAATCGTGCCTATTTAAGAACATTAACATTTTTTATAATGTTGCGGAATTAAGAGAGCAGAGAGATATAGCATCTAAATGTGAAGAGAAGATAAATTGCGAAATTATCCAGTATGGAGGCTCACCAAGATAAGGTGTTCGTTTAGGTTGCTTATTAAGAGAAAATTTCACTTCCCCAAATTTTGAGTTCATGCTCCGAATTAGCTTCTGCAAGACTTGTCTCATAGACTGATCTAGAAATAACACAGTCCACTAAAGTTATTACTATATACTATTTCTCCCACCTTCTTCGCATGGCTTCGTAGTGTAGTGGTCAGCACGTTTGACGCTTAACCGAGAGGTCTGTGGTTTGATTCCCGGAGAAGGCGTTGCTGATTTTTCATCTCTTCTGCTTTGAAATTAACCTAATGTCTCTACACTGATGCCCGAATTAAAAAAGCGGTGGATGATGATTCTCCACTACCGGGATTTGGCGATTGCGTCCCCAAAACCCCAGTCGCCCTTTAAAAGAGGGAGTATATAAGGTATTCTCTCACCTTCTTCGCATGCCTTCGTGGTGTAATAGTCAGCACACTAGACGCGTAACCGAGAGTTCAGGAGTTCGATTCCCGGAGAAGGCGTTGCTCATTTTTCATGTCTCCTGCTTCAAAAGTACCTATTGTCTCTACAACTATTTCCACAATAGAGAGGAAATACCCAAATTAAAAATGAGAAATGAAGAGCCTATTGCTAAATTAAATTATAAAGCTGAATTACATATTTTTTAATCTTACATTTGCTCTCCTTTAAAGACAAAAAGGCTTGGTGACAGAAAAGCAGTTTTAAAAGAAAGCCTTAAAGCATTTTTAAAGCAAGGAAAATAAAATTTTAAAAAAATCATAAAATTTTGATCTGAATAATTTTTGAAGTAACAAAATCTTATAGATACCATTTGTAACAATAAATGCAAATTGAAAATCCTATTAAATCTGATTTACATATATTTTGTCTTACATATTTCCCCCTTCAAAGATCAAAAGGCTTAATGACAGAAAAGCCTTTTCAGAAGAAATCTTTAAAGCATTAGCGAAACAAAGGAAATATAATTTAAAAAAATCATAAAATTTTCATCTAAATAATTTTTTAAGTAAAAAAATATTATATTCCATATATAATTTTTAGCAATAAATAAAAATTGAAAATTCTATTCTATCTCTCTGCCAGCTATTGCTCATTTTTCTTGCACCCACAGTGATGATGTGAAATGAAAATGAATGTGGGTCCTCAGAATTAATTATCCAGGAATAAAATTATGTGTAGGATTTACGGCTACGTCTGTCTTCGAGTGTCATCTTTCTAACGACGCAAGGAAGCCTCTCTAAGTTATTATAACGCAGAGAACCATCGGCAGTCCGTTTCGTTTGCGCTTTTGCAGCTGAGGGTGGTGGTTCGGTAAAACCATTGAAACTAGTCCTGTGGAAATTTGAAAATATAACGCTGATTTTTGTAAATTAACATAACATTTTATCTCATTACATATATTTATATAACATACTGTATTTGCTTCGCCAAAGTTTAGCTTTGCAGAAAGCGGTGAGGTCTGAAATCTTCAACAAATGACTCGCATATTATCATACAAAGATAAATAGTCAAATATTAAATCTAATTAAATGTTTCGCTTGAAAAACAACAAATATAAATTATTGTGCAAGAAGAAAACATTTTAATGTTTTACAAAACTCTTTAAAATTAAAAAGAAATCACGAAATATCTAAATATTGCACAGTATAATACGTAGTTTTAAAATGAGGATTCAATAACCTCAATGCAAATGTTAAAATAAATTAGAAATATTTTATTTACTGACATTTTTATTGGGAAATTAGATAATGGGATTCCATCGAATCAGCTTGCTGCTTAACATTTTGGTATGTAATAAAAAATTTATTTCCAGCGGATGGTATTTTCTAGCATTTGCTTAAATTTCGATTTATCTACAATCCACCGAACGAAATTTAAATGAAACCAGATAGAACCCTAATTTTTAGACAGCAAAATACTATTACAAGTCAAAATATGAAATAAAGAAACAAGGGACGCCCAAATTTAGAAATTTAACAAGGTGTTCAAATTTAGTATAACTATTCAACATTGAAAATGCAACCCCAAGAAGGAGTGGCCCGAAAATTATGCAAATTTCAGGATAAACGCAAGCCACCGAGTTTTGCGAATGATGTGAAATGCGCAGCTCTCCAGCGCACGTTGAACAAGATTTAAGGGAAGGAACCTGCAGAATGTTCAAATTTCCGTGGCTTTATTAATGCTAGGGAAATCGTAGAAAATTTGTTTTTGTCTCAGAGGACTTGTGTAATAGCAGAGAATGCCAGGCCGTCGTCAATGGAGGCTATTCAATCAGACAGACGATTTTACGAAGGGCATGGATATCGGACTGAGAAAGGCAGGATAGATAAGGTAAATCTCAGCTGACAGCACACCTAGACGGCTCCACAGTGTATCGGCTGTCGCAACGATGGTTGAATCAAGGAAATGTGGCAGGTTCGAAGGCTATCGGTAGAGCCAGAGAGACGTCATCCGCGGACAAGAGGTGGGGCACCCGGAAGCCACTTCTACCTCCATTCTGCAGCATGTTCAAGACACCCTTGGTGTTCTCATATGGACGAGAACTATTGTTGTCGATTGATGGCTAGTGGCTTGCACTCGTGGCATCCGTTAAGAAGACTTCATAGACACCCCACTTCATATATCCTGGTCTGGAGTGATGTGGACGACGGTATGGCACAGGGTCTTGTTCTTAGATGAGTCACTCTTTTGTTTCTCCAATGGTAGCGACCGCGTATGAGTGTGACATCGATGTGGAGACAAGTCAAATCCGGCAGCAATTGTGTAACGCTCCACCTCGGAACAACGCGGTATCTTGCTTTGGGACGCATTGGCGTATGTTTTCATGTCACCTCTAGTTCTCATTCAGGGCACTATGACGGATCAATGATACGTGGATGATGTGTTGCGGCCGGTGATCTTCAGGGCACACCCAGTACCCTTTATCAGCAGGATAGCACCCGATCACGGGACACCTTCGTAGTCTCATTGACTCTGTACCTAGATGTGTTGCTTCGTGTGTTGCCCTCTAAGGTGGTCCTACAGCCTACTGAGCCGACGCTGTTCTCCCTCTGTATTGTGCATATCATTTCGAAATAAGGATCACTTATTGTACATTGCTGTCTCTCTCTTTTTTGCAGAGTTTCATCACTTTCTGACCACTAATTCTTTGCGCTGGATTTTCAATATCGGATAGTGTAGTTACAAGCTCCTTAAAGCTTACCACTGATAGCAACAGGCTGAAACTTATTATGACACACATACACATATATGCTCTGCATGGAAGAAAGGAAGAATCCCGGAGTATAATGTAATGAAGAAATAATAACAGAGAAATAGTGTGACGACTACCTCCCTACAGCAGCCATCTCTGAATGTTACCTGTATTTTTTAGAATTTAAAAAACATTAATATAAAAATATAGTACACTTAATAATACACGAAATTTAATAAAGATATTGTAACGAAATAAACTTTCAAAAATTTATGTGACTCAATAAACACCGATTCTCAACCCATAGTTTGTGAATTACTGAAATAGCTCATAGCATGCAATATATGTTACCTGATCCTGTATTTCACTTTTTGTGATATATAATCTTTCAGAGATTTGTATAATAATTTTATATATCTAATATTTTTAGTTCAATAAGCATTTATGCAGTATGTAGTACTTGATGTAAAGAGGCTCAACTTTTGTACTGTAAAAATTCCATTTCCTCGAATAAGTAGGAACATAATCACAATCATTTACACGTATCTATTAATTGAATTAATTATTTAACAAAATCGCTGTATAAAAATATAAAAATATCGTTCTGAAAATGTGGAACATTTCATGTATTTACACCGCCAAATGAAATTTATACAGGGCAGTATTTAAGAGTATAATTAGATATTCTACGCAGCCTTATGGTAAAATTATTTTCATTCTCTGTGCAGAAATTATTTGTTTTTATTCTCTGACCGACTGTTTGATTTTTTCTTTAGTCTTCTTTCGTATCTCTATTCTCGTATAGGATGGCATCTCTCAATTTACATTTGATGCTGGCTTAGAAAGCACCATTTTACCGAAATTAGTAAGTATCTATTATCTTCTTTTAATTTGAGCTATAACACTTATTTCGATATAACAAGCTTTCTAAAGTCTGTGACCTGAACATGAACGTCGATGCGATTGCTTATAGTTTTTTTTTCCTTTTGTTTACGGCGTCGCACACAGTAATATTCGCCAAAGGGTACAGAGGCCCCGTAAAGATATTTTAACCCTTCCGCACACGCCCCTGCTTAATTTGACTCTAATTTTTATGCTAGCTTCTCAGTAAGATATAGGTATTTTAAACAAAACAACTATGCCTGAATAGATTAATTGAATAATATGTTAAGCATAAGTAAGCATTAATTGTTTCAAAGCGAAAAAAATAATTTGAACTTATGTTTTATTCTGCGTCCCTTTTTTAACATTCATTCGTTTCATTAGTTTTCTACCATCCTGACACCTTTAATACATACAATTAACGATATATTTCTTGCATGAAAGTGTTTTAAAACAATTAAATTAATATTTTGAACCTTGTTGGTGCTGGAAATGTTTGAGTAAAAAAAAAGATTACGTTTTTCACTACTGAGCATTCATATTCATTTGACAGATTTATTTAATTTTCTTAGTTATGCTCAAAATTTTTTTTATTCGCTGAAATAATTTGCAGTCACTTTTTTGTAAAACAATTCAAGCCTAATATGAATGAACGGGTTTTGTTCAATGATTTATCTCATTCCTCAAAAACAGATGAAGCATTTTCGGAAATTTTGCCAATCTGTCATCTAGTAAATTTAGAATTCTTTTAGAGTTCTAATAATCTGTGGTGTGCTTGAGTTCTCTGATCTATCAAAAAGATGCCCCTTTACTAAATAAGCAGGAAATTAGTTGTGACAGCAGGTTGTGACAAATGATTGGTTTTATTATTAAATTTACAGATAGTATAAGAATTCAGAAGGCAAACATTGGTGAAACTGATATCTCTAGCGAAACATTTCTATTTTTTCATCAGTAGTACAATACTCAGAAATGTAATACACTTTTGGAAATTATTAACTATTTCTTCAAGAACGTTTTTTATTGGGGCTAATCTATCAAACTCTATTCTCATTTAACGACTGTGTATGACATCGACAGTGTAGTGGTATCAATTTTCCTGTCTGTCAAAGCATCTGCGAGAAGATCTCGCAGTCTCCGTTCATACAGTTCCAAATTCGTAATGTAAAATGACTGCGGAACGTTAGCACATTTAGTGGGTAAAATTGACCCAGTCTTACTAACTCATACAGAAAAAAACTTGTTTTTAAAGTTTCTGTTCCTAGGAGAAACTGGCTGTTGGTCATATTACGCATGGGAACAATCACGAACACGCCGATGTAGCCTGTTCGCCAGTTCTAATCACGGAGCGAATTACTTGTCAACTACTTTACAGCTCCACTGCTAGGGAGCCATTTCCTATTGTTTGTTACAGTAGATCTAGCGCATAAAGATTCTTTAGAATGACATTGGAAGTTCTAAATAAAGGTGTTTAAAAATAAAATGTTCCATATTATCAGTACTTTACTTCATTTTTTATGTAAAATTCGTCTCTGTATAAATCGTATGTCTCGAGATGTTGTCGTGATTTTCCATATGTAATTTGTACCGGAACTATATAGTGATTTATATTACCGTTTTTTTCGGTGGAAATATTAGCAAAGTACTCGCACTTTATCCTACAGAAACAAAATTGCGAATTCTATTGAAATGTTTTACTTTTTACGACAGCAGAATATGAAAATAATTGTGCTTCAAAAAGAAAAGTAATAAAAATAACTTTATCCTTTTATAGTTATATCACAAATATTACAGAAATTGCATAAAAGAATCGTGAATTAGATTATAGGACACAATTTATTTGCTATTACCTGTAAAATGTTATCTTCTTTTACTGCAGTTCATTTTCTAAAAAGTTCCAGACGGGTTGTTGAGTTTTCCAAAAGTTTTGTGGAAGATTTAAAGCAAACTATTTTGCTAATTCTATTATAATTGATGCAGATATAAAAATAAGTTTTAAAACGTTTAATACCATTCCGCTCATTCAAAGGTAAATGATATAAAAATATAATTAAAAAGACACCTTTCTTGCTAAAGAATTTTTAGGAAACAAAGCTTCGGGAAGTTTAAAAAATGAAGAAAGGGAAACAGGTAACGAGATGAAGAGGTTGTTTTAAAGATTTAAAAAACGTAAATTAAAATAGTAAAACCAATTGACTTACGAAGTAAAAACTTGTTTATTGATGGGTATAAAAATTAGTTGCACACTCATAGTCGCAAAATTTAATAAATTGAAGCCCCCTGAGCTGCTTATTGAGGCAGGGTAAAAGTAAAGATAAATCTTAAAGCATCGTTAAATCTTTTCAATTTTGAAATTGCGATTATACTGTAGGAATATGATGAGGACGAAAACCTATAAAATATTATCTGATAGTTAGTATGCCTTAGGTAGTTATCCATAGTTAAATCAGAGTTAGATGACATTTAAAGTTCTGCTAAAGCTTAATTAAGCTTTTCTTTCAGCTATTCATTTCACTGATAAAAGGTGCACGAATATTAATGACTAACTCATTGATTAATCGATTATAGTGAAGCACATGAAGCTTTCTTCTCTAGGAGGGATCCTCTCGTGAAGAATAATCTGTAAGAACTGGCTCGTACTCAAGTTACAAATGGGACCAACATATTGTCATAAGGTGCATACGCATTCGCATTGAACGGTGCCAAAACAAGCTTCCAGTGCTTGTCTTGGCACGATTGGTACTCGGCTACTTGTTGGCGCAAATAATAGAAAAACCAGCAGTATAGAATTTATTATTTAAAAGTTGCTAAGAAGAATTTTCACAGTCAGGAATATGTCCTAAAATGAAAGCTGTAAGTTCTGCTTAATGTATTGAAAGGGATCGTTTATTGATCTCTTTAAAGGGGGAAGAAGAGGAAAATGAGGAAGCTGTAACAAGTGTTGGACTCAACAGAATTCAAATTAAAGATGGAAACATGTTAAGATCATAGGAAAGCCATGTAGTTTTAACATGAAAATCACGTTCTCTTTACGGCAACTTTATGCTCTTCATGGTATTATTGGCGTAAATTAACAGTTGTTATGGCTTTTGAAGTATTAATAAATTGATTGTGGCATCAAATTACTGCAAATTTTATGTAACGAAACTCTAGCTGTATTAATGTAAAGAATATTTTCTATTATACGACAACAACTGTCGAACATTTTTCTACATGAGCCAGCACTGCCTATTAGCCACGGTGAAATTAAAAGTATTATTCGCATTTCTTACAATAGTATTCTTCTTTGTAAGATAAATAACACGAATACGCGATGGGTTCAATATAAAACGCTGTTAAGCGTTTGAACCTAAATAGTAGATCGGTTATTAAAATATATAGTATCAAATTATGAATAATTATACTGGGTTGAAAACAATAGTATTTTGAAGCAAATCAATTTTAAAACTTTATGCTTATTATCTGCGTGGACTTTAATGAAAATTAAAAAAGGCCTAGCAATCAAAAACTATATAGCTGTTTCAAAGTAGCCCGATTAATAGCGGGATTATGTTTTTCTTTACAGCGGCTAAAAGAAAAACTTTTCTGAATGTCTTCTAGAGAAATGTGAATGTTTAGCTTTTGAGTTAAATATAATTTTTATTAGAAATGAAAAAAGGAAAAGTTAATAAATCAGACTGTCCAGTATTAATTCATAAGAAAACTAAATTTTGCAGGAAAAATATTTTTTCCTTGTAAAAAAGTTAAAAAAGCGTTTAACATTCTAGTCTCATATATGAAATTGAGATATGAAAACTTCAGTCGAATACTTTCCGATTTTCTGCTTCGAAATGATGAAAGATTAATGTAATTGGATTTAGGTCATTTAAAGGCGACAGCATATAACTTAGTATTTAAATGTCTGAATGATATAAATGTTGTAGAAATTCAGTCTTAAAAAATATTTTTCTTGTATAATTCAGGATATCAAAGAAGCTATAAGTTTAAAAAATTTAAAATTAATCCGCGAATGTAATTTAGTTCATCCGTGTCCGAGATGAGAAGCAATATTAAGAATATTTTTACGTTGCCAATTAGTATCCCCAACGGCAACAGAAAATGTAAAACAATAAAAAGTTGTATAAGATCTTAACTTGATTAAGGGAAGTTTTTAAACATCGCCGTTCTATGGCAACAGGATTATTTGTTCGAACACAGCTGTTCTATTTCAAATATGGTATTTTCTGAAGAACTATGGAATTAAGTGATCAAGTAGACTTAGAGCAAATTATTGATGACTTTGCTTCGCTATAAGCAAAAAAAACATATATTTTGAAAAACAAGTGCTATCCTTTTTATATTAGTTACATTACTATTACTATGGGGTGCAATGCAGATCTACCGTGTAACGGTGCACCATGGTAAGGTAGAAATACGGTTCAGTGATCTACAGCATGTGTCCCTTATTTTTGACAGTCATTTATGGTCCAGAAAGAAATCTGCTACTATCTTTTATTTTGTTGCTACCCATGATTGCCTTTTAAAACATCTGCATCGAATGAACATTATCCCAACCCTACTTTGTAAATTGTGCAACCTTCTTGAGGAAATGGATGCTTCATATCTGAGTCGTTGCTCTGCTCTTAATGCTGGATCCCTCTATGAGAGATATTGGGAAGTGAGACTCAAAATAGATTTATAGATAGATCATACTGTGGGCTCTAATTTTGCTGTTCTCTTTCTTCTTTGCTTTTTCTGTCTACAGTTGTCTTTGTAATCTGCCATTAGGGAAAAAATTACTATCTCTACTATTTAAACGCTATTTGTTATTTATGAGAAAGGAATCCTTTAAAGTTTTTCATTTCGAAACTGTAAATCATTATAAGAGTAATTTTTCTGAATATATGCACAGTTATGATTAAATATTATCCTAAAATTTTCACATTTTGATTATACGTATATTATTATAAAAGTTTTGGCAAAGATTTCAAATATAATAACTAATGAAATATGCACATAAAAAATAAAAATACAGTTAACTTTCACTGAATGTA
>KK114974.1:1017826-1035214 GCA_000611955.2 Stegodyphus mimosarum | reverse complement strand
GAAAAAATATGTGAGCACAGCATAATGTATAATTTTATCAGCATTATCTGCTGTAAATATATTGATTCAAATTATCACATCTGAAATTATCGCTTTTCAGTCTTTAAGCACATTGCTTCTTAAGTAAAGATGAATAATCAAATTCACTCATTAGGTTTTTCTCACCGGGCAAACACTACCACAGAACTATTCAATTTAGCAAAGTTTACTGAAACATCAGACTCGATTACACGTGCATTGTTGTATTGCCACTTCCTTGCAGTTTATTCCTCAAGTAGCACATGACGTAGCAAAGACGTTGCAAACTGGTCCGAGAGGTTGCAAAGTGGTCGCGGTATGTTTTACGACGTCTTTACAACGCAGCGAAGACGCAAAATATTTGCCGTTGCAACTTGGCAATTTGTCGACGTCGCTGAAACGTCGTGATTTGACCGCTTTTATACATGACTGTTTTAATGTTTTTTTCATACCCCATCAGCATTACTTTTAGAATTAAAAGAGACTAAATGGGCCCTTTCCAGAATCTGAATTTATTTTGCAGTGTTTCATCATTCATTTTCATTTAAAAATATTAATCTCAGGTATATTCATCTAATGAAATATAAATTTAATATAAATACTTTTGAATTATTAAATTTAATTAGTACTAAAAATACGTGCTAAATTATGGTTTAAAATTTTGTTAAAATAATTAATACGTAAAGTATTTTTTTATAAATACTACAGCAAAGTATTTAAAAATGAAAATAATCTATAATGTTATTAATTTATGTATTTATATATTTAAAAAAATCATGTTTCCAAAATCAATGCATATCTAATTGTTTGCAAATCACATGTTAGCAATTATTTCACTACTGAAATATGATTTTTTTAAGTAGGTACGAATTTATTTGATTGTTAAATTTATCATTTGAAAAAAAAAGAGTTCATAATGCCAATTAATTCAACTAAATAACTCAGATGTAACTTGCTTACAGTTATTGAAATCATTATAAAGCGCAATCCTAAAGTTCATTAACTGTAGGTACATTCACTCTACAACTATTTCATTGAGAAGTTCATTCCTGGGAATAAATATAATATTCTTTTTATTCCAAACTGAACTTTATTTCCTGCCATATTTGTGAGCATTTCGAATAAAATAGAATATCTCAAAGTTGCACAATATCTCAGCTTATAATTATAAATAACACATCCTTCATATTCGTTTAACCAACTGAAGGGACACTAACGTGCGTGAGACAGACTGGCAGACAAAATAGAGACGTGTTTATAGGAACTGTCGTCTCTAGGCACAGTTACTGATAAATTAAACAACAGTGAAAGATATGCGTTAATCTTAAATAATATTTATTCTCCTACTGCCACTTGCACTTGGCAAAATTATGATGTGTTAAGTTTGCTAACTGTAACTATGCATTATTCATAAACCCAGCCCGATATTTTGTAAGATCCAGTATATTGTCCTTGTGTGTTAGCAGAGGTAAGTACCGTTTGCAACTAAAAAATTATTTATTCAAATAGGTTTTACTTGAAATTATGTTATTTTGATAAATTATGTTTCTTTACTCTTTAAGTTTTGGTTCTGATTGTGAATGAGTGATTAATGTTGGAAGCAAAATGTCGTTAACGAACTTCAAACGGTTGCAAAATAGTCTTTTTTCCTGAAGTTATAATATTTTTTAATATAGATTAAGAAGAATAATTACTTGCGTCGGATTAATTAGATAAAAAGAAAACTAAGTTTAAAATTTTTTTTATCTAAGCAATGGTATTCGTAAATTATATGTAATTAAGAAAATATAGAAAAAGGTGGAGTAATAATTCTGCAATTAATTTATCAAAATGTAAACTAAAATAAAATATTTTCGCCGTAATTATTAATTGTTGAATTAATATTAATATGTAAATTAAAATCTCAAAATATTAAATTGATACTGTTATGAGTGTTTCAGGTGACTGAAATTAAAATAAGAAACGATCTTACTTTAATTTTCTGAAACTTAAGTATTCCACTATGAAATGGTCCATGTCGTCAAAATTTTCATTGATAAATTTTATTTTTTAAAATATTCTTCTAACTTTGAGATTGAGTTTGTGCATTTACACAACTTCTACGGTCAATGTAAATAAATTTTTGTAATGGGTAAACTTAACGTTTTAGTTTTGAATAATTGAGCATTTAGTGTTACATTGTTAAAAGTTTACAGTTACATTGTCTTCGATTAATATTACACTTTCAAATGGAACGTTTTAAGTTAGAGTTTATGCATTTAATGAATTGCTGCGATTAAACAACAAACACTAAACTTTTTATGGCGCATAATTAACCATTTTACGTTACATTGTTAAAGTTTTATTACTGCATGTATTTTGATTGATATCGTTATTTTTGAAATTAAAAGAAAAAATTATACTTATGTTCATAATATGAGGTAAAGAAGCTTTTGTAGCAATAATTTAATATTATTGAAATGATATGGCTGTTTTGCAAAGCTATGTCTGAGATTTAACAGAAAAGAATGTGATAATGCTGTTATAATCTGAAGCGCTCTTTCTTTCCCGCATATTTAGCTTTACTTTTATTTATGTCTGATTGAGTTTTATTTACTTAAAACCTACTATTATCGTTATATATTTATAATAACCACTGTTTTCATAATTACTCTCACTTACATACTAAAGGATTAAGAAAAGAAATGATGAAATCTTAAATAATCGTAACTTAGAATTTAAGTTATTTTAAAAATATAGTTTAAAGCATTGAAAATAATTAAGGCTACTTACGAATAATATATATTTAGAAGTAAAGTTGAATTAATATTCTGAAATAAATATTGTTACATGCTTTATACGTTTCCCATTTTGCCGCTTTATGATAGATTTGGCTAATAATAACTTATTTAATGATATTTTCTTAGGAATCTTACAGGTAACTTAGTACGGCATATCAATCAGAGGAGAAAAGATGATGCTTCCCTTGATCATTAATGTTTTTAGCTTTTAACTATGCAAATGAATGAAATCCGAAATCATTGGTATTTCGTCCTCAATTTAAATATCGGTGTTATCGTTTACGGCTGCGTATATTGTTTTCATGGTTTATCTCTGTGTAATATTCACTTAGAAAGTTCTCCAGTAAAACAACTCTCACTAAGCTGAGATTTTTGGATAATAACCTAGATTTTATATTTTTAATTTAATCATAATTTTCAGTTCCTTTATTTGATTCAAAACTAGATTTACAATCATAAGTTAATTCAACTCTAATTCACTTTCGAAACTATTCGGAGAGCCTTCTGTACTCTTCATACCTCAAGTATATTTTTATCAGTATTATTTTAAATAACTTTATACTTCCTTTCATTTTCATGGAAACCCATGTTTAAATACGTTAGAAAACTATCTGAATGAAAACTAAAAATCTCAAAATTTAAAAAAATCTAAAATTTTTAGAATTATACCATTTTATAATCATTGCAATATTTTATAAATATGGATAACTAAGTAACATAATCTTGAAAAGCATGGTTTTTTTATAAGCATACATGCAAGTATTTCATCGAAAATTCGATCAAATTCAGAAGCTTTCCTCGTGAGCTTTTAGATGAAATTCTCCAGCAAAATACTTCAAGAGGTTATGGGAAATATTTAAAAACATTTATAGACCATTTCATCTAAATTTGTTTTTGCATTCTTTCCTTAGGGTAGCAAAACATTTCAGAAAATTATTAGTTAAAGGAATTAATCTGTTATAGACTGTTATTTCGTATTCACAAGCAATGCTGGTATTGGATTTTTCATTATAAACATCTAAAGCAATAAAACATATTAAAAATATTACTTATTGCATTACTACAGCGTACTATCGGTCAAGACGATAACACAAACTTTCCATATCAACGTTAAGAACAATGGTGTCGTGTTAGTTGTGTGGCAACTTCTAATTATGAAAGAAGGAAGGAGGGAATTTTTTTTCCTCACTCAGCCTTAACTCGGAGAAAAATGGTTTTATACTTAGAACATTTTCCAGTTCGGTGATAAAATTGAGATTGTCATTCTTAAAGAGAATGAATATGACATTTCTGATCCTAAAAGGGTTGAAAAAAAGGTGCCCTTATCCGAAAGCTAGGAACTGTCATAGAAACTGTTTACACAGGGCATGCTTTTTAATCCGCTTGTAGACGTAATTTTAGTATTTTTATGAACTATGCATTGAGCTGTCGCCTGGTGACCATACCTGAAATGACCAGTATTTCTGGAACTTATTTTATATATAAACTTTGAACATTAGCTCACTAAGACGATACTTCTACAACTGACCAAGTGCGTCTGGAATCATAGGTGGTCGTCTTTGAGAGTATTCCGTATACGTACAGACCGGCAGCCTTCTCGTGAAAATCACGTCTCTAAAATGACTACTTTTAATGGGGCCATTATTACTGAGAGCGTAAATACCAGTTTTGAATATCACCTCTCTAAGGCGACCGCTTCCAAAAGACCTAAATCGTAGACTGTTTTGGTTTTCTGTGAAAGTAGTCGCGTTAAAAATTTGATGCTCAATACCAGTGTTTATTTATACTTCCAGAGATGTTGATGCTTGGGTATGTAAATATGTGCGTGTGAATATTCAGTGAACCAACTCGTGGCAACCAGCTCACTAACACTGGAAGCGCCAGAGCAGTCATTTTGACTGCTTTCGTCATTTGACCTTGGATTCCTAAAAAACTCTTTATCTTAAGAAGTCACAATTTTTTTGATTTTTCTAAAATATATCGAAAATTATTGGTATCAAATATAAATCGAATGAAATTAAAATTAGCGGAGATATTATTAGTTATACCTAAAAGCGCCATGAACAGACATAATGACTGCTAGTAATACTGGGTAGATTTATATGGTATTCTCGCTCAGAAAATATTTTTCTTGGCAAAACATCTGGCGTACATATACATTCCTTTCATTCACTGATTGTTTATAGAATGATATATTTCCCTTCCGCTAAGAAAATTCCTTTTGTTGGAAAAACATCTGGCCTGCACATTCCTTTTCATTCTCTCTTTATTTACAACATCAAATACTTCCCCACTTCCTTGTCAACGGTCCATCCCTTTTTGGCGAAATGATATAGTCCTTAGTTTGCAATAGTTCAGTCAGTTTGTTTCATGACATTTCATTCTTTCAAGCGCACGGTAATGGCAGCTCGAAGACCGCGATATCTGAGTCCAGAAGAAATTGTACAACTTTTACAGGATCTATCTGAAAATGAATCTGATGCTGAAGAACATAATATTGATGATGATATGGATTACGAGCCTCCACAAAACTTTGAGAGAAATAATAGTTCTAGGGAATCTGAAGATAGCACGGAAGAGCAATCGTTCGGCCAAGATTTTCAGCCCATCGATATTTACGCAGCAAATATTTCGTCATCAGTAATTGCGGCATCCACATCAACTGAAATAGGTAAGAAATATTTATGTTTATGTATTGTTATTTTTTTTGACAATTTCTGATGTACTCGAATTTTTTTTTAAAATGTAATGAGTCATTTATTATAAAAAATATACATATATATTATTTTTTAGGTTCCCCTTATACACAAGGTACAGGATCAAAGCGAAAACATGATTTACCTAATTCAGGATACGCACAAGGAAGAGGATGTCTTTTCCAAAACCACGAAGAAGGCTCTATATATGTCTCAAAAGATGGAACCTCGTGGACTGTGACATCTGCTTCACAAACTACAGTTGGGAAATATGGAGCTCAAAATGTGCTAAAAGAAATGCCGAGTCCAATATCTTATGCAGAACGAAATGTTCAGGACAATGTGTTGAGTGCTTGGAGGTTGTTTGTAGATGAATCGATGTTAAGCCATATTAAAAAGTGCACGGAAGCAGAGGCAGTTTTAAACAATGAAGAAAACTGGACAATATCTTTAGAAGAGCTTGATGCTTTTATTGTTATTATTTATGCAAGAGGAGCATATGGTTGCAATGATATGGATTATGATTTTTTGTGGAATAATATATAGGGTCCTCCTTTTTTCCGAGAATTAATGTCTCGCAATCGTTTTCGAGACATTATGAAATGTCGAAGATTCGACTTGAAGTCAACTAGGACTCAGCGTTTAGAAAGTGTTAAGTTTGCCCTTTTTTCCGTTATTTGGAATAAATTTATACAGAACTGTGCGATTTCATTTAAACCAGGAGAAAATCTAGTTGTGGATGAGCAGTTATTTCCATCCAAAGCCAGATGTAAGTTTATACAGTATACGCCGAATAAACCTGATAAATTGGGTATCAAATTTTGGATGTTAATCAATGTAGACTCGAAGTATATGTGCAATGCTTTTCCATATCTTAAAAAAAAAAATACATCGAGAAGTGAAACTGAAAGTCTTCCTGAAAATGTAGTAGTGCATCTGCTAAGCCACTATCTGAATTCAGGTCGAAATTTGACAACGGGCAATTATATTTTCTCACTATCATTAGCCAGAAGACTTAAAATTAAAAACACAAGTTTTGTCGTCACAGTAAGAAGACATCGACAAGAAATTCCGCATGAAGTAAGGAAATAAAAAATCCGGCTATTTGAAACAGTTTTGCTAAAGAATGGTGAAACTACACTCACTGTCTATCGGGGGAAAAGGAATAAAAATTTTCTACTACTAAGTACCTTACATCCAAGTGTAAACGTAGACTCACAAAATAAGAAAAAGCTTCTAGAAACAGTAGAGTTCTACAATAAAACCAAATACAAGTTGATATCGTTGACCAGATGACACGTAAATATTCTGTTCGGGCTGCTTCACGTACATGGCCTGTGCATATTTTCTATAATATGCTGGATTTAGTATTGACGAATGCCTACATTATCTACCATAAATTAAGTGACAAAAATATTACAAGGCACAACTTCCTATTTAAATTAGCAGAGGAATTAAGAGAGCTTCATTTAAACAAGGGAAAAACCGCAAAATTGCCTCAGGAAATTTCCAAATCTAATAATAGACGCTTGAAGAAAAGACGTCAATGCCAGATTGCACTTTGTTACAACAACAAAACAAGTGATGTGTGTAAAAAAAGTTCATATTATGTGTGTGGAAAATGCACTTCCAATATTGAAAAAGCTGTGTTTTGTAAAAATTGCGAAAAGCTATAAAATGTGTTTTATTAAGGGAAAGCTGAAATTTATAATAAAATATCTATTTTTTATTAAAATAATCTGTTATTCTTTAAAGTTCTTAAACACCTGTGATTAATATTCTTAAAAGCATTTACATTTGGATATATATATTAATTCGTTGAGCAGTCAATTTGACTGCCGTTGGCTCTTCTAGGTAGGGAGAAAGCTCGACATTTCTAGTGCTAAGGTAACCGCCTCTAAGACAAACCAATATTTCTAAGACTATGAAAATATATTGGTATTAAATATCCCCTTCCTAAGGCGGCCATCCGCAAAGAAAATTCTGGATCTTTGGCTGGTCGCCTTAGAGAGACTTATTTCGTGGAGGCAGCCTCCCTAAGACGACAATCTCTAAAAAATAAAAATATTTCTTAAAACAGAAGTGTATATTGATATTGAACATCACATCTCTAAAGCGACCACCCACAAAGAAATTTTCTAGTTCTTTGCCTGGTCGCCTTAGACAGAAGTCATTGTGTGTGGGTGTGTATGTAATTATGTATGTAAGTATAGATTATTGTTATTGGTTTCGTCAAAAGTTTTTAAAAACTGGAAAACGAACATATATTCTGAACTCTAAGACGACCACTTACGTCTCCAGGTTATCCTTATGGCCTTAAAGATGTCACATTTAATTCTTATGTTTATTTATATTCTTAGATATGCTGGTAGTCTTATGGAAGTGGTGAAGGCGAGAGGGTTCACTGTATGCTTTTTAGTTTTAAACGTTCCTATTTGTTACCAACCTGAAATAACCTTGATCTCAGAAGTAGCAAATAAATAGTAAATGAAATAAAAATTAATAAATAAATAAATAATTTTAAATAATGAGTAGTCGACATGAATACCAAGGAATATTTGACTTACCGATACCAATATTGATTTCTCTTGGCTTTACTTGTTTACAAGAGGTCTATTCATGTCAGTCAGAAAATTTGTATAAACCTATATAAACCAATACAAGGTTCGTGACATACATTTGGCTTGTATTGGCATCAATATAAGTTTATTGCTATCAGTGAGAAAAACTGTGTAAAATTCGATATATACTAATGCAAACCCCTAGATATTTTTAATATTGATGTTGTTTGCATAGGTATCAGTTGATACCAGTACGAAAAACCAGTAGGAACAATAAAAACCACTTAAATTCAGTGAAAACCCGCAGAATTGACCATCATTTCTTTTTAATATAACCACTGCCCCTGTTATCTTTTCAATTATGAACGGGCCTTCAAAACGCGGAAAGAATTTCCACACCATTTCCTCTGGGGCATTTGACAAGTTGTGTTTAATCTTCAACACTTCATCTCCCACATTGTACTTGACCTCTCTTCTTTTTAGGTCATAATACAATTTCTGTTTTCTTTGGCCCATTTCTATATTTCCCGTCGCTTCCCGTATTAACTTTTGTATATCACTCATTTTAAATTCTTCTGCCCTTTCCTGTACAAAGAATAGCTTGTCCAAGGGGGTTAAAATTTTTCGTCCCAGAAACAGTTCAGCGGGAGTTTTTTGTGTAGTATCGTGTTTGGCGGTCCTAAGGGCAAATGTAAATTCATTTATATGGCTATCCCAGGTAGAGTGATAGTTTTTCACATAACTACGAATTATTTTCACTACATTTCTATTCACCCGTTCCGCTATGTTTGACTGCGGACGATACGGGACCATCTTTAGATGACGTATGCCCAGTTTTGCACACATTTCCTCAAACATTTTACTAACAAACTGAGGACCATTGTCTGAAATAACTTTTAGGGGCGCCCCGTATTTTAAAATATACTTATTTAGAATTGAATCTACTACAATTTTTGCAGACGCGCGTTTTAACGGAATTAACTCTAACCATTTGCTAAAATGATCCACTATAACTAAAAGATATCGGCTTTTATTAACTTTACTTCGAGGGTAAGGTCCAAGTAAATCGATGCCTATTATTTGATTTGGGAATTCTGATTTAATACTATTTAGGAACCCGGCCGGGCGGAAATTAACATAATTATTTAATTGACATGTTGGGCACGACTGGACATACGCCCTAGTAAACTTTTGCAGTTCTGGAAAGAAAACTGCCTCGCGAACTCTCTGAACAGTTTTTCTTATACCTAAATGAGCCGAAATGGCACAATCATGCAACTCTTCTAATACATTCAACCTCATGCTAGCTGGGATAACCGGTCTATATTCATGATTCTCATTAGTAGCTTTCGTATAGAATAACAGTCCGTCAATTAATTCGTAATTTTCGGCCCTATTTCTTATCGGCACAATATCCGGATGATTGAAATTCTCAGGGTCGGCCAAATAATTGTATATATTTTTGAACTCCGGATCTTTTTTGAGTTCGGCTATTACTGTTTCACGAGAATCTAATACTTTGGATGTTAACATGGCTATCTTAATTACACTTCCATTTTCATCTAAGTTAATTCTGCTTAAAGCATCTGCCACAACATTTTCCTTTCCCGGCGTATGTTTAATTATTAGGTTATATTCCTGTAATTTGAGAGCCCACCTTATTAATCTGGGTGATAAATTTTTTCCAGAATAGAGTCTAGTGACCGCCGCGTGGTCGGTATATACAGTTACTGGAGAACTTCCAAAGAACACACGAAATTTCTGTACTGATGCTAACACTGCGAGAGTTTCTCTCTCTGTTGCGGAATAGTTTCTTTGGGTTTCATTTAATGTTCGGCTGAAAAAAGCCACGGGCTGACCATTTTGGGAAAGCACTGCACCAATCGCGAAATCTGAAGCGTCCGCTGAAATCTCTAATCCTTTATCCCCTTCTGGAAATTTTAAGACGGGAGCTTGAGTCAATGCGTCTTTCAATTTTTGAAACGCCAAGTTGGCTTCTGCTGACCACGAAAACCTAGCTTTTTTTCTTTTCAACTTTAGCAGTGGCTCAGCTATTTTTGCAAAGTCTTTAATGAAAGCCCGGTAATATGAACACATCCCGAGAAACGACGATAATTTCTTCGCTGTTTTAGGAACAGGATAATTTCTAATGGCTACTATTTTTGACTGATCCGTTTCGATTCCCTTTTGGGAAATTTTAAATCCTAAATAACGTAACTCTTTTGCGGCAAATTTACATTTAGACGCATTTATCTTTAAACCAGCTTCGTTTAACAATGAAAATACTTTTCTTAAATCTTGTAAGTGTTGTTCTAGAGTACTACTCGTAATTATAATATCGTCTAAATATATGAAAGTGCTTTTACCAAGGACTGGTCTTAAGACGATGTCCATACATCTTTGGAACGTTGCCGGCGCGCCGGATAATCCGAACGGCATTCTAAGAAATGCGTACGTACCAGATTTCGTTATGAACGCGGTTTTGTGTACGTCCTCGGGTTTTACCCCAATCTGAAAATAGCCACTCGTGAGATCTAATGTAGTCATGTATTTTGTAGACGAAATATTTCGAATAATTTCTTCAATTATCGGCAACGGATATACAGGATATTTTGTAACTGAATTTAACTTGCGATAATCTATAGCAAAACGCCACCGCTTCGGGTGCGTAATCGGGTAATCATTATTTTTCTTACACAGGACAACGGGGCTAGCATAACTGCTAGAAATTGGCGTGATGATTTTATTCTTTAACATCTCTTTAATATGATGTTCAATTATTTCTTCTTTTGTCCTATCATATCTATATGGCTTTTGCCTAACTGGCTGAGCGTCCCCCGTGTCAATGTCGTGGTTCACCACCTGCGTAAAGCCTGGTACATCACTAAATAAATTCGCAAAGTGACTTACCAGACCTTGGATTTTCTCTTTTTCCTCTGCTTGTAAATGTTCCAAGTCCAGCTGCGGGGGCTTATCATTCTTCGCTTCAATTGGCTTCATATTTAATGTTAGTTCTCCCCCCTTGAAATCAATTTTTGCTTCTGCCAAACTAAAAAAGTCCACACCTAGAATAATACAAGTCTGCAGGTTACGCACAATATAAAACAGGATTCTTACCTGTTCGTTGTTGATACGCACGAACAATGGTACTTTTCCTAAACAGCTACATTTTTCTCCTTGGGCCGCTATGACATCCGTGTCTCTTGCACTAAAAATTCTGTAACGTCGAAAGTGCTTCTTAAAGAATCTTTCCGATACGAAGCTGCTTTGGGCTCCTGTATCCAAGAGGGCTGTCGCCGGTATGTTGTTGATTAGAACTTCAATCTTCGGCAAACTCAAATTCTTAACGACCACGGTGTTTAAATTGATTTTGGAAGGGTTTTGCGCTGCTTCGGACTTCTTCACCTTCCTCGAAGAAATCCCTCTTAGTTTAAATTCTTTTTCTTCTGGTTGCCCTCGGAATCTTTGCTTGTTCTTCTATTAAATTCCCTTCGTTCGCCGCTCGCTTTAGGAGACACATCTTTCTTCGGCCATTGCTTCGCCTTATTCCCGTAACTTTGATTTTGCTTTTGCTGCGGTCTTGGCGAACTCCACTGACTTCTTCGCTCAAATTGGCGTCGTCGTTCGTTGTCGGCTGTTCTTCGGCTTTCAAATTGTACCGCGAGCTCAAATAATCTGTCTAATGTTGTTGGATTTCTTAGTTCGATGAAATCTTGAACTTGGGGCAGTAGCCTAGGAAGTATAACTTGAATAATTTCAGGATCCGGGCGACTTCCATACAAAAGCTTGAAAACTTGAATTTTCCTCAAAATAAAATTAGACAAATCTTCTATTCTTTCTTGGTATCGGCTAAACAGTTCAGCTTCCAATCTGGCTCGATCTCGCACCACGGGAAATGCTTTCACTAGAGAATTCTTGAAATTTTCATACGTGTATGTGGGGCTTCCTGGTTCCCCCAAGAGATTCTTTCCGATGCACTTGAACCAACTTAGCGCTTGGCCCTTCAAAGCGCTGGTAGCAAGAGCGACTTTCTGAAATTCGTGGACTGGATATAGCATGAAGTGGGAGTCTAGCTTTTCCAGGAAATTGATTACGGCTGTCTTGCCGTCAAAACTTGCCGCTGGCTTCATGGCTGCTCGCATGGTTTGTACGATGTAGCCGAATCCTTCTATGCCAGGAGGTGCTATCTCAGGATTCTGGACAGGTACAGCAGGTGTCTCAGGTTCGTCTTCTTGTTGTTGAGGCCATCCTCTTCTTTTTGTGCGGGCGCCACTATCAGGACTTAGCATTCTGTGTGTATTCTTTGAGAACATGGTAAATTCTGTAAAGGGTTCTTATCCTTACGTTCTAAGTCCTGAACTGGAACAGGGAGCGGAAGGTACGCTATGTTCTGATGTAACTGCTGGGCTGGAGAATAACTGCACGTGAAGGGATTTGAAATCCTCTTTTATTCAATCACTATTAAATACAAACCTCCCAATTCGGGAGAGATACAGAACGTAACAGACCACACTTTGGTCGAACTTAACAATCAAATAAATTTAAATAAATTAAAATAGAACTTAAATTAAACTTTGCTTCGCAGAGCAATTCGCGGAAGTTGGCCTCTATCTAAAAGGGTGCGTAGCAAGGTATACTAAATACTACCGCACTTTAATTTATTTTACAATGCAATCACGTAGTAAGCACTATGGCTTATAAATTTAAACTGCTAGCTGGTCAGGCAAACGTTGAGCAGCGTGACCGTGATCTGAGGCAAAGCTCTCACACACCGAGAGGTTTCTACCTCCGGCTTAAATAGTGCTTGGCTGAACTTCAAAAAATTAGCATAAGCTAAAAACGCGCGCTTCTTCTGACAGGAAGTTGAAGCAGAGAGGAGATAGAAAAGATTTAAATTAAAATAAACTTGGTTAGTTTAACTAAAACCTTACACATGTTTTCCGTAAAATTAGATAAGGGGCAAAGAGAATCAGGAGTGACACTGATGCTTTGGAGGTGCTTACGAAAGCAGTCATAACCAGACATAAGACGAAAAAGTGAGACAGATTTCTTTCTAGGCCTTTCGGGTACTTCAAGCATCTATATAAACCATGATTTATTTCTATTTCTATTTGCGAGTTCTTGGAAAAAGGAGTCATCGAGGGCTTTCCTAACAATTGACTTAATGGAGTTGTAGAGAAGGCCAGGTTGTGCTTTGAAGAACAGAAACTTCTTTCTTATCCGAGAAACAGGCAGCCTTATTATCATGAACTCCACAATGGCCAGAAAGCCACTGAAGAACAACATTTATGTCTTTACTTGAGCCAGTTAAAAAGATCGAAATATATAAGTCAATAGCTTGAAAGGCAGCTCCGTAACCTGATAAGAAGACACTTTTGGAAAATGCCACAAACTAGTCTGTAATTGTAACAAAGATTCGTTAAAAGCCGCAATTTTACCATCAAGAGCAGTTGCGTATGGTCCAATGGGTGAGTATACAGAAACTAACTCATAACCTGCATCGGTGTTAGCGAACGCATCCATGTTAGAACCATCAGTATATACCCGCAACCATTCTTCTTTCAGGTAGTGTAATGTCTTCAGCTATTTTCTGAAGACCATCCCCGAAATTCTCGAAAAGTTATTCCCTAACATCCAGTTTAATAATTCCAGTTTAAATTTTCAGGCAGTTAGCTTAACTGCTGAAGTTTAAATAAGGTTATTTTGAGGTTGAAAAGAAAAATGAAACAAGAAAGAAAAAAGAAGAAACATTAAAAAAAGTAGGACAATTTGTATTTAAGTAAATATTTTAAACACCAGATGCAATATTATGCTTACAATGTTAAACTTGGTGCAAATAGTCTTTGATCCTAAGTTATCACAAGAAAAGAACTTTTATAGGATTACAAATCCTGGAAGAAAGGTTGACTTTGGTAAGTAAATTGTTTTATATGTTTTGTTCCGTTCATAGAAACTCAGGAGTTAATTCAATAGCTTCCTTGGTGAGGGCGTTGTAATTTTACCTCATATCCTCTTAAAACGTTGATCGCAGTTAGATTTTCGATAAAACATTGAAATTATTCAATATAAACCAACGCACAAAAAATTCCAAATGCTTTCGCTCGTTTGAAGATTTATGATGCTTGAAACAAAAATGTTGAATCAGTGTTACTAGAAAATTGAAAGTGTATACTTAAGAAAATGTGAAAATTAGGAGCATCATAGATCTTCTTATTTAGTTCCCAAGCCATTTCTGTTATGAAATCCTGACCATCTACTTTTCGTTCAGTCTGTATTAGCAACTGACGATTTTAGCCTCAAAGTAAGTCATAGTGTTTACCTTTTGTACAAATTAACACAGCAGAGGTTAAAGCAGTTTTTATTTGCTTGTAGTTTAGTGAGATTATTTAGTTTTTGTTCCTCGTTTCATAGTTTGGTAAACCACTGACAACTCTAGTCATAAGTTAGACTGAAGTGAAATGAAACGGAGCAGGCTTCTTCATCTGAGAAGTAATTTCTTGGCGGTTTCTACTAGTTGAAACAGGATTAAGTATATGTTTTCGTGAAGTGACTCTTGGACTAGATGCAAGCATATTGCTAGGTAATATAAAATTAAACTCTACTGCAGTATATCTCTGCTTCACCGTTACATTCATATCCTCATTCATTTACTTACATTTGCTTTTAGCCTTGTCTGACTTCGTTAAGGATTGTTCAAGCTCTTACTCAAACTATAATGGTATCACAACACCATAGTGACAAAATTCGTAAATAGAATTTAAATAGCAGTAATTATGGGACACCTAAAACACGCAGTTCAAATATCCTTTAAGTAATAAAATAACCCACACAAAGGCACAAATCGGGCATTGAGAAAAGACCTTTTGTTATTATCACATATTTCAAATTTAAATTGCTATTCGTCATAGCTTACTTGTGAATTCAACATAAAATAATACTCGTTTTCATGAACATTTTAAAATCTTACAGTCAAAAATATATCAATATGAAATAATTCAAAAAGTACAATTTCTTATGGAGAAAATTTCTGGGCAAATATATTTATTTAGCACTTTAGATCATATTTCTATTAATATGTTTACCATATTCAGAGTATACATAAATGCCTATATAGACAAAAGTAAAGACAAAATTAAAATTTTTATTATGTTTGCTTTGCAAGAAAATATCCTCACCTCATGATGTCCCGACCTTTCAAACTTTGTTTGCAGTTTTAAAAGAAGCTCTTCACTCCACTCTCCCAAATACCCGCATTAAAACCGAATGTTCGTAGCCTAGCAACAAAAGAAATTGTAAAAAGAAATTCAGAAGAAGAAGCAATCTGGGTCAGCTTCTCTTTGCCTTTGTTATTGGCTAATAATCGATATATTCTCCTCTCTCTCTCAGAGTATCATAACTGGGATGTCTTCCCACGAAGTGAAGAATTCCTGAACAGAAGAACATGACTACAATACATTTCCTTTTACACTACAGGACTGAAAGCAAGGTCAGCATATTTTTTTCCAAAAAAAATCCAGCTTCAGACATTGATGACAGTTGTTTAATGCCCCTTTTATTATCCCCAACTCACTTGGTTAACAAGATCAAAACAAATGTTAGTATAACTATTGGTAGAGATTTATTTTTAGTATTTTCTTTGACTTTTTTTATTAACCTTTTACGCAGACTGACTGATTAGCTCGTAACATACTGTTTTAAAGGATATTCAATACGTGTGTTTTACACATGGTCGGGCTGCGTACATGTTGCGTAGACGGGTGAGAATTAATAACGCACAATATAGTTTTAAATTCCAAATAAAGAAAAATAAATTAAATGTCACTGCTCATGGAGTAACTAAAAATCATAGACATGAGAATTTGTTTCAATGCTTATCTTTATATTAAAGTATATACAGAAACAAAGGATATTGATCACCAAAATTATGGCTTACTGATAAATTCTTTTTGGCTTTTTGATTTGCTCAAGCATACAAGACTAGCTAAATAACTAATAACACAAATAAGCTTTAGTATAGGTACTGTTCTCAGTATAGCAACTAGATACTAATGTATATAATATGTAAATAATTTGCAGGCTTTTAAAATAGCCTTTAAGCAGCAGTATATCCCAGTTGGTATTAATAATATATTTACTCATTGTTGTAATACTTTTCCTGTTGACATATTTAAGTTTAAACTTCGTTAGAAAAATACAGTTCAAAACTTAAATGTTTCATCATTTTATTGTGTACCTAACGTAGATTCCACAATTTATTTATATTAAAAATTGACAGAGTATTTAGAATTTTTTTCACATAAGACTTATTAAAATTTAGAATCAAGCTTATTAATTTCATTTCTAGAGTATGAATTGACATGTTACTCTCAGATTACCTAGCTAAACATAAATACTATATTATACATGGTATTTAAATGGACAGTACCGGACATAAATTTAAGCAGCCTTTTGGAATATTTTTATATTTCATTGTGTATAGATATAAATGTCGCATCTCTTATATATTTGAATCATTGCACTCGCAATGTTTAATTTCTGCATTTGGTTAAAAATAAGTATTTTTTCATTGATTTACTATTTCTGTGAATTTAACGACTATAATCTAGCAGTAAACTGTGTATGTATGAAAGTATTTCTGGGCATTACTTTAGAAGAAATAGATTCATAAGGCCATTACAATTTTTTATTAATAAAAGACGACTGAAAAATATAATATTTTACTCTACACTATCTTGCCAGAAGATATCAGCTAATTTGTATTCAGATTAATGATCAGCTAAAAGAGGTTAATTTATAATAATTTATGTTATTTCCAAATGACATTTTAAGGTTTATAACTTTTTTAAAGATTATTTCTCCAAGAGGACTTTTACTCCTAAGTGCGAAAAGGATGCACACACTGTTCGTTCTGTTGTAGCATTCCTCGACATTTTAAGTATTGCATTAAAATGAAAAATAATGTAAAACTCAGATAATGCAAAAATGTATGATTTTTTTTCTTCGTGGTTGTTCTGCGATATATTAGTGAATAAATATTAAAGAAACTAAAATTTAGCAATAATAATTAGCTTAACGTAAGTAAATATGCTATATTTTAGTTTTGAAAGCAAACAGTATCGTTTTCCTTTGTCAGAAAACGTGAAAACAATTACAGATGAAGTATGGATGACTTGTAAATTGATATGAAATCATTCTAAAGTTACGTAAACCTCGCACAAAAAAGGGGACATCTTCTGTTCTACTGGGCTGATTTAAGAAATTTAACTTGCAGTCTTCAAATCTTGAAAGCGTGACTTAGAATGCGTATTTTATATATATATATATATATATATA
>KK114974.1:984894-1017364 GCA_000611955.2 Stegodyphus mimosarum | reverse complement strand
TTTTTTTAACCAATAGTAATTATAGAGGCGGTGCACTTTTTGAGCGTCACGAGGTTTTAAATTTGGTCGCTCCCGTGGCGAGCGGAGACTTTTTCAAGATTTTGAGATTTTAGGGGTCCTTTTTGAGGGGAGAGAGAGGGCCCGGCGGCCCCTTCTCGGGGTTGTCCGTGCAAGAATTGGACCGAGAACGATGCGGGCTCCCATCGTATCGTCGTCGGCGAATCCTTTCTGAAAGTCTGCGGCTATGTCCTATTCTCACTGATGTTTTTAACTTCAGGAAAAATAATGTGATTTAAATGCAGATTACTGTGACTTGCGCTTATCTTCAGCGAGAACATCATTCAGAAATCGGTGAACTTTCACCTACAGATTACTGCGGCTTCCACATTTCTTTTTGAGATCATCATCGAAATGTTGGTGGACACTCATGTTAAGTTGGACCTCCTTGCATGCACAAGAAACTGTATCCATGAGGAAGATTTTCCCAGCGGCTGAGTTCGCAAATTGGTACAGCATTGATGAAGAGAAATTTTTGAACTTCTTTTACGTGCGTTGCGTAGACAATTAGGGAGACGAAATCTGGACAGGAATTTTTCTCCACCGTGAGTTGATTATTTTTTTGATTTTGTATTTAATTCTATATGTGTCCTCAAACTTATTGCCGTTAACTGATTTAGGATTTTGTGGAATCGATTATTAGGAAAAACTTCATCTTTTACTTTACGAAAATTGATTTAAAATATTTGTATATGTAGTGTGAGTTTAAATGCTTGAGTAACCTTCTAAGATTAATAGAAAGTGTAAATTGTTTCATTAAGATTTTGGTAAGATTTGGAAATATTTAAAGAAATAAAAAATGTTTCAGACTACTTAAGTATGGTTCAGTGATAATTACGAAATTATTGTAAGATACGTAATTAATAATTTTGAATACAATATTGATTATGGTTTAGATTGTCGCATGAAGAATTGTGAGTAATTTTTAGTAAATGTTTGTAGGGGTAGTCTGGCCAGCTATTCTGAATGGATAATCTTTTGGAATATTAAATAAATGTTTTTATTTGTTTTACTATTGTATGTTTTTTGTGTGTTTTATCTTGTGGTCTACTGTAGGTCCCCCATGTGATCCTTTCGGAAAACATGGTTAAACTTCCATTCGAACCTGGGTAGTTTATTGCGAGCGTAGGAGAATTTAATGTTATTTATGACTATACGATCAGATATATTAATTTAACTGGTGTTTTGACTTCTTAGTGTGTGAGATTTATTTCTCCCTGGTGTTTTGAACTGTTCTGTGTTTTACTTTTAAGTGTTTGCGGCTATCTCTAAGGATGTATTGAAATTTATGTGTTTACAGGAAGCAAAGCTGATTAATTAGTTAGTGAGAGATAGCATGTTAATGAATGCATTTTTCATGAATAATAATATTTTGAGTTTAACAAAACACCAGGGAGGATTTTTCATTTCATTGAACTTAAGAGTTGAGAGTTGATATGATAAAACTGAATTTACTGTGTTGAGGATTTATGAAAATTTAATATAGCTTAAAGAATTAATTAATTTGTTTTCAAACACCAGTCTCTATGTGTTGGTTTATGAACTCACATTATATTTTTATAAGTATATGAGAATTGTGTTTTTTTTTTTAGTTTGACACGGCACCAAGAGAGGTTGAGTATGCAAGTTAAAATTTAAAAATAATAATAAAACCCGCAAATTTTTTCTTATTTAACAGAGTGAGAGAGAGAGAGAGGGAGAGCATTGTTCTAACATACATATTCTGACACATCGTACTTTTTCTGAAATTGCATATCTGTTTTTTCCATATTACATATTGTGCTAAGTTTTATAAAAATCGCACCAGTAATTTTTAAAAAATTAACTCTAAAAATTTAGCTCCTCAACGTTAATTGAATTTGATACACGTATTTATTAATATCTCTTTTCTTATTAAACTTACATGATTCCTTCTTTCATAATTCGAAAATTAGGTCCAATTCAAATAAAATTTGCAGCTATTTTCTGATTTATTTTAAAAATTTGTATTTTTTGTAATTTTTATAACTGTTTCTGAGAAATTTTTAACTTATAACCTGTAAAATTTTCTATCATCTTAAAGTGAATGTACACTCACGTTTGTGAAAATTGCAACACCATGAAGGACTTACGCGAGTGAGCTGAAATTTTCAGGAAATGCAAAGTAGCGCATGATATGCAAATGATTAGAATTGCAAATGCGTAGCGCATGCGTATGCTGAGCAGCGCCCTCTGAACGGCTGATGGATCCGAATAAATAGACGGCTGTAGCGAGGCGTGTATGGTTATCGGTGGTTATCGGTGGTTATCTGCTGTTAACTCAATCTGTACTTATGCCTCGTCGACGAAAGAGAGCGAGATTTGAACAACTTACAGAGTTTGAACGAGGGAGAATCATCGGCCTTCGTGAAGCTGGATTGTCGTATCGTGCAGTAGCCTCTCGTGTGCAGCGTAACAGCAGCACAGTGATGCGCGTTTGGAAGCAGTGGACGGACGAGTGTCGGACAACTCGGAAATCCGGGAGTGGACCCCGAAATGTGACGTCAGCTCGCGATGATAGACACCTGGTCCGCATGGCGCGGACGGACCGTACAGCTTCCTCTAGACAATTGGCAGCACTGTGGTCAATAGCTACAGGTGTTTCATTGTGTGCTTCATCAATTCGTAGACGTCTGCTGCAGTGTGGACTGCGCGCACGGACTCCTTTATACAGGATCCCCCTAACGCACGACCATCGCCGCCTGCGGCTACAATGGGCCAATCAGCATAGAGACTGGCGTGCTGATTGGCAGCATGTCGTGTTTTCTGACGAATCCCGCTTTAATTTGTGGTACCATGATGGCCGCATTCGTGTCAGACGCTATGCCGGTGAACGCCACCTTCCGGAGTGCATTATCGAACGCCACAGTGGACGAACACCCGGAGTTATGGTCTGGGGCGCCATAGCATATCATAGACGATCTCAATTGCTACGAATTGTGGGCAATCTGAACAGCAACCGGTATATCCGTGAAGTTCTACAGCCCGAAGCTGTTCCCTTCCTTCAAAGCTTGCCAGGCGCTGTATTTCAACAGGACAATGCCCGCCCTCATACTGCTCGGATTGTTAAATCCTTCTTTGCAGCGCAGCAGGTACAGCTTCTTCCTTGGCCTGCGTGTTCCCCGGATATGTCGCCAATTGAACATGTGTGGGATGTCATTGGTCGGCGTCTTGCTCGTGATCCTCGTCCTGTTGCGTCTGCAGACGAACTTTGGGTACGCGTACAAACGATATGGAATGCTCTTCCTCAGTCAGACATTCAAACTTTGTTTGACTCCATGCCACGTCGTATAGCAGCACTTATTGCGGCCACACAAAATACTGATTCTGATCTCTTGTTCTTGTTTGTTTGCTTTGAACATTTAATCATTTATTTGTACCACTACCACTCAACTGTGTATTAAATTGCATTCAATTATGACGATTCCTTCTTGGTGTTGCAATTTTCACAAACGTGAGTGTATTTCTAGACATACATGAATTTATATATTAGTGCGGTTTTATTTAGAATTTTTGTTATAAGACATAACACCAAATGTGGTTTACGCACTTTACTGAAACTATTTGAAAGTTTGAACGACGCAAATTTTTACCACTTATTCACAGTGACTGGGAACGGAAAATAGGTTAGCGTTAATTAAGAATTTCGCAAAGTAATTCGTAAATTATTCTGGCGCAAACTGAAAAAAGTGCGTCACGATGAATTTTTGAGTTTACTTGTATGGAAAACTTCAATTTGTCATATCAGAAAAAGTCCAACTTCGTGTCAAAATACCTATGTTAGGACAAAGCTGTATATAAATCTAATATACATCCTAAACTGCGCTTTCGAGGCATAAAAAAAGCAAGTTCATTTTCTTAAATCTGCCCAGTATAACAGGACATATAAAAGAACTGTACTATGTTTTTGTGCCGAGTGTACTTTAGAGATCTTACGCAGGTAACGTATTCAGTCCTTTTTACGATGAAAGGCAAACTGATTTTGTTTGATAAAGGAAATGCCTGCATCAAAGCTACGGAAACATTTAACTGTACGAAATATGGATTAAACGTAACAAATGAAGTAAATCTTCAAAACTGCTTAGTGATAAATATTTTCAATGAATTTGTATAACTTAAGTTGCTTGAACAGCGAATTTCTGTTCCGCTGGAAGAAAAATAATCCAGAAAATTTGTTTGCTAATTGGAAATGAAAATAATCAAATTATGTTTATCAGCATCATTTTAACTTATCTACTCGCAATATAAAATTTTGCACATCAGGAAAATCAGCAACACTGTCTTTAATACTTCACTTCAATAGCGAAAAGAAATCTGTACTTCAGCTTCGCCTGAATCAATAACGAAAATAACTTTGAAAAAATTTCTAAATTTATGAAAAATTAAATATGTGCCCGATTTTATGAAACGAATGAAAGAAAAAAACTAATCACGTATAGTAGGATCCTTGTAGTTCTATAGATCAAAGTTTAAAATGGTTCTGAAAATTCGTATTAAATTTAGACAAAACTGGACCCTCGCAATCATAAAACTGAACCAAAATCTTAAATTACTTTACGCTTTGGTAAGCATCGATTCTGAAAAAAAAACTTAGATATTATTTCCGGATTGATCCAGCTTTGTTGAGGACAATAATATTGAACAAAAGCCACCAGGCTGTGATTTGATAAAAGCCAATAACTGTCCTGAAGTCCAAGTATTTTTTGTATAAAGAATATGTTTTTAATACTGCAGACCTACTGGAGACATGTATGGAAGACTAACGTTAATTTACTACTACACAAGGAAATTTCGATTTCATTCAGTCGTCTTGTTCTTAGCAAGTTTATAGGGAAGTTTGAATAAAACGAATTATATTGAGATCTTGTACATGGCACGCGCGATTGTTATTTTAATAACTTTTGAGAAATGAGGAGCTTAAAGTCTGTTGAATCGAAAATGTCGCTGAGAGTTTGATGATGGGGAAACTGGGTGAGGCGCTTAGATTCCGCCGTACCAGGCATTCATTCAAAACTGCGATGGAGTTTCGGCAGGCAGTCCTCGTATGCTTTACATTAGTTAAATAACTGAAGCTGTTTAGCGTGAATTCATCTTTTTTATCATAATCTAAGTCATCGTGCATTTTCTTAATTTAAAATATGTTGTTTGAGATGAAATGTTGTAGCCATTAAGCGACTGAAAGATCTTTAACAAATTAAAATATCACAATGGCAGTTGGGTACTCTCATCTCTGTAAATATTTTAAAATTATGAGTAAATTCAAATGAATGAGGACGGGCATCTTGTGGTAGAGAGATAAGGTCATTTGGGTAGATAGCTTTAGTTAAGTAGAATCTAAGAAGGGTTTCTGGAATTACTTACCAACTCAGATAGTTTGAATGTCTTAAGCACACAGAATTACTAACATTAGATGTAAATAATTAGCAAGAATATTATTAACTTTGATAAACTACGCCACATTTCTGATTGTACAATGTATACCAAATTTAGAATTAATTATTTATAGAATGAAAATAATAATATAAACGGATGATGGCTAGTTGGTTGCTTATGGATCTCTTTCTGCTACCAGTAACTCAGTTACAAAATTCTATTATTATTCAAAGAATTTTCGAATTTATATATAGCTTCATATTTCTAACCATTTTAGGCCTATTTTCATCCAGACGTTAAGTTAACGCTGTGATTCAAAGACTGGCTACTCTTTGAGAAATATACAGGGTGATTAAAAAATCTGGAAAAATGTGAGGGAAAGACAGGGAACCGAAATAAGCATATTTTAATGGAATGTGACCAAATGATTTTAGTGTCTTTGAGCTGTATGTACTCAGAAAAGCCTTCTGTTGACGTAAATCATCGTTCTGTATGCGGTTTATGAGCGGAATGCATTGCTTACATAAATTTTACCTGTAAGATTGCGGCTAAAATGGAGCAGCTAACTCAAAGGATGTCGAAAGAACGGTTCTCGGGTACTTCGCTGGAGCAGCCGCTCAGTTTCCACCTTCAGACCCGTAGATTAAATGCCCGTGGCGAGTTCCAAGTTCGTGTGACGATGCTCACCGCTAGAATCCTGTACGGGGAATGACACTTTACACCAGCATAACAGTTTTTCTTACTGTTCAACAGTAACATGCGTCACATCAATACGCCATTCTGGCATACACATTCCATTTCGAAGAATGCTTATTTCGATCCGCTGTATATATTTAGTGTCATTCTATTAAAAGAGAAACCCGGTTACCAGTAATGTCCGAATATCGGCAAAAGTCGCCAAATATTTTTAGTGCACTCAACGACAGTTTAACCAAAGATTATTTGAAATTAAGATCACAAAGATTTTAAAATAACCGGTGTTTGTTATCCCAACACATTTTCTTAAATAACTGCCAAACACCTTTCCGGCCGTTTGTCTGAAGAAATTACTTAAAATATCTTTCTTGAGTATAAAAGTTGATGATTAGTCGTCGAGAGAATTCTTTTATTAGATTGAAGCTTCTATTAATTCTTTCAAATAGTGCTTTTCGTTTTGTTTCAATTTCCATTATATCCGTTCACATAGCGTGTGATCAAATTTTTAACATAACGTCGCCAAAATAATTTTTCTGGTTTTGCTCAATTTAAATATTTTACTTTTCTAATACATACGCTCCTCCCTAACTGCCTTCTGTTCTCGCTGTACAGTAGGATGTTTAGCGACAGCTGAGTGCTAATACGGAACCAACGGTATAAATTCGACTCCCGCGTAAGGGTTGGACGTATTTGCATGCCCTTTTTTCACGCTTCTGTGCGCTGTGCATTGGATAATGTTTTCGATAATGAAATGGTGAAATGACCGATGATTTCGGCTAATTCCGGCAAATCACCATCAAACAAGTATTCATTGGAACAGAGCGGATTTTTAAATTAATGGCTGTTTAGACACTGGGCAAATAAGTAGAGGAATAGTTAGTGTGTCACCAAAATTGACAGTCGTAGTTACCTGTATTCTTGCACTTACTGAATCAGGATTGTAAACTCTGCGAGTATTTCCATGACTTTAAAAATAAATGTTTGGATCCTGTGTAAGTTACTTCAGTTATAGACACCACTGCCCCAGGAAGAATAAGAATTGTTGTATCCAATTATTTCTCTCGTACCTTTCTAGCATAATTTGCAAAAAAATGGGTAAATATGTATAAATAAATTAAAAACATTTAAGAATATCGTAGTGATAATTCATGTTAACAATAATAAAGCTGTAATCAAATTTATTGTGAAAACTTATTTTCATTTCAATGGATGATTCCTCATAAGTTAATAAATCCTAAAAGTCAATAAAACGCAGTAACTGAGAGAAAGTTCAAGCTATCACAAAATTGTTGTTGTTGTTTCTTTTAGATTAAGAAATAGATATTAAGAAATACATTATACTGGAAAGAAATGTCAAATCTATAGTGCATTACTTGTTTTATTATATAAGAATAAATTAGAGGTAAATAAAGTTTACAAGAGTTTTACAGGGATATATAGAATGAAATTCCACCGATACATTCAGTCATTAAAGTCGAACAGTGGTCAGAAGGAGAAGCTGTTTTTTCAAAATATGGCGGTAGCATAGATTTCCATTCTATCCAAAACACAATTTTATCATTTGTCCAGCAGTAAATTATTATCAGTAATATTATACGAAAGCAAGTTTGAAAAGTATGCTAATGAATAATATCATTTATAGTTTCAAACGCAGATAATATTAAAGTAAAATATATTCATCGGGACTAAATTTATTGCATATGTACTAAATGAAATTCTTGGTGCTAAATGAAATGGTTCAGCAATTGTGTTAACAGCGTACCTAAAACTGTGCTCTGATGGATGCATTCATAGAGTGACATAAACATCAATAAGTAAAATACTCCCTAGAATAAAAGTTGAGATGGGTTGCTGAAATGATATTGCAAATGCAACAAAACATATCAGGAATCACATTTGATGCTTTGTAAGCTTTTAATTTTATCAAAGGAATTATCTATGTCTCTCAGCATGACTGCCTTTTATATACCTCTTTGAATTTAAAGCATGTATTATCAATTTCTTGAGGAGGACTTCAGTTTCTCTCCACTCGCTTATTTAAGATCTCATGCAGCAGAAAAAGTTTCTTCTTAGTTTAGTTCATTATCTGGATATTGACCTAAAACTTAAATAAATGGGGCATCACCAGGATCGCCCGAAAACTGCTGATTAAGTTTAATGAACTGAAATAGTTTGATTCCAATGTATTTTTAGCAAAATGCGAAAGTGCAAAATTTTGATGGATAGGTCTGTTATTAGTCGGTAAGTCATGCATCAGAAAAGATTTGAAAAATTTTGTATGTAATTTTCTGAATAGATTTGTACTCTCATTCTGATAATGAGATAAAGAAACGGCATTGGGTTATCCGATCTGCTGAAATGTCTATCAAACCTTAATTTCTTTAAGATGAGCAACCGAAGCTGATGGAATTATATCTTGACAGTTTGGCCAAGAAGCATGTAATGTATTCTGGACTTTCGGCTTGAACCCGTAAGTAATATCCACGTTCTGTTGGCTATTGTGTACATACGTGATCTAATTTGCTCTCAATAGCTTAAAATTTGGCAGATAGTGCTTATAGATACCATTATGCATTTTAGAACACGAAACATAAGAATTAAACTACTAATTTGCTTGGATACGAACCAGGGATTTTTGAAACTTTATCTAGTCGAGCCACGAAAGATTACAGAGAAAAATACAATAACACATTGCATTATTCCCATCTAAAGGAAGACTAGTAAAGATGTTATGTATTACTTATTTCAGTTGTGATTTAAATTGTTTTAAAGGTAATGATTTAACTTATTTTGCTTCAGACTTAAAGTTTAATTTGTTTTAATGTTTGTAGTTGAACTTAAGTTTCTTTGGTTTGGTTAAAAGTAATTGTAGTCATTTAATTTGTTCTGTTGACAGTTTTGGTTAACGCTGATTTTAAGTTGCTTGTGTAATTAATTTTTCTTCTTTACTTTTGGTTGGTTAACTATTTAAATTCTGTTTAGTTATTATTTTTCTTAACTTTGGTTGTTAATGTTAATCTCTTGATAAGTTGATCCTTAAGGTCAATCTTTTTAAAGTTTTGTTACACAAGTTGGTGTTTAAAGTTAATTTAAGTTTTAATTTCTCTTATGCCCCCTTTTCTGCTAAATTTGGGATCCATATTTTCTGACTTTGGTGGTCGTTTTGGTGTTGTGGAGAATATATAAAAATTTTCATACTTGATTATTGTATTTTAACTGAAGTAATTTTTATTTCCTTACTATGGTGGTCGTGTTTGGTGTTGGAATAAACCCAAGAAAATTATCTATGAAATTATTATATTTTTATTTAAGTACTTATCAGTATTGAAGTTAATTTGTTGTAAAATCAATAATTAACACCTATCCTTTCAAAAGTATTCCGTTGCCCTTCCAAATAGATTTATTGACTTGTTTTCGATTTCTTCGCCCGCTAGACGGTAGTCTGTGAAACATCTGTCAACGTGAGTAAAGTTGCACCCTGCGAGAGAGGCTAGATCCAACACTACTAACCCTGCCGCAAACTTGGGGGGGACGGGGTGTTTTGCTTACTCGCAGGCTTTTCCTATGTTGGAGTGGGACCCTTCGTCGAGGCTAAAGGTGACTGACCTCGTGGTATCAGCGAGGTTCGCCAACTTCTGGAGCTCATTCCACCTTGGGCTGCACCGTCCTGCGTGTTCTTCCCCTGGGGTTGCCGGGCTGTTGGCGGTTTTCCTACCATCTACAATCGCCAATCGAGCGGTCTTGGCGTTTTGAGTAAAAAGGCTTGGGAGCTGGCGACGTGGGGACTGACGGAAGACTGACACGCAGCCATTTTTGTGGACGGAAGGAGACGGAGCTGAAAGCGTCAGCATTATCAAAGAACCAAAGATGTCGGAAGAAATAGACGAGAGAAGGATACTATGGAGGGCGACGGAAATGTCCAAACTTATCCTTAACTAATCACTTCCTTTTTTTTCTCTCCTTATAGAAAGCAAGAAACCATATCTACAATGTATTCTCTATGTTAACTTCACTGTTTGGAACGTCAAATTGAAGTAGCTCTGTGACGTTGGCCGAAGTTGTTGTCGGATGTCGGTATCTACAATGTTAAATTCCCTGTTTGGATCGGTATGAGCTTCCTTTTATATTTTCCACTCCACCGCCACCAATGTAAAATTCTGTATTAATTCAGTATTATCTTAATAAATTCCATATTTAATTTTAACTTTCTTGTAATGTTTTCACTTTAATTTAGAACACTGGACCTGTCTACATATTTCACAACGCAATAAATTTAATTATTCTGTTGGAGCTCTTGGTCACTATTTACGATTGATTTGAACACTAATTTTACAGTATATATTGTGTTTATCATGTTGTCACAAACCTTACACATTCATGTTATTGAGAATTGTTTATCCAAATATTGACTTATCATTTGGTATTGAACTTAAAACCTATACACAAACTCTTAAGAAATTAAAGCTCCAACAAGAAAATGGTGCCGTGACCTCGCGAATTTTGTTATATGCAATTTGTATTTTATGTTGTATTTGGTATGCACAAAAAAGGTGCCATGTATTCTAATTTATCATTTTTGGTCCAGTGTAATTTTTAAAATTGCTTTTGCTAAGAGTGGTGGCAGTGTTATTATTAATTACTGGTAATATTTTCTTTATGTTGATAATTGATATGAATGATATTTCATAGTATAATATTTTTATGAGTACTGTTAAAAGTGCTGTTAATTGTGTAATTAAGCTACACTATTTGCTTATATATATTTTGCTGTACTGTTTACCAGTGTTACATTATTTACACAAAATTGGTAGTTTATTTACACAAAATTAGTAGTATTGTATTATATTGTGTTACACATTTATGAGTTAAATTGGTTAATATGCCTACTAAAAGGAAGAGTTTAACTCCAGCGGCAACTAGAATGCCTGTAATTAACCGTTTAACTGGGGGTCGGAATCCTCAGCCAACTGCAAATAGAATCTCAGTTTTTGGGGCTGATCCTTTGGTGTCAATTCCCACTTTTACTGGGGCAGAAGGTACTACTCAACTTAATGATTTTCTTGACAGAGTCAATTTAGTTGCAGCACATGTAGGCTGGGCTGACTCTGATAAGTTGACTGCTATTCGTGTGAAATTAGATGGAGAAGCTGCTGCGTTTATTCGCAATAACCCTCGTCTCAAGAATGAGACTAAGTTGGAAATTGTGGTTGAGGCTTTAAAGGACAGATTTGCTACTGTTCAAAATTTACATGCTAATATTAGAGCATTAATTCAAGCCTTTCAGAAGCCTAGAGAAAGTGTTAGGCAGTTTGCTGCTAGAATAGAGGCACTCTCTTGTAAAACAGTACCTGTCGATAAAGTGGAAGATCCCACTGTGGAAAGTCAGAGACTTGATTTACTCTTGTCTGTTTTTCTTGAGGGCCTTCATTTACATTTGAGGCGACTGTTATTACCACAGAACCACAAAACATATGTAGCAGCTAAGAAACATGCTATAGCAGAAGAAGAAGTTTGGTTTAAAACCCATGCAGATGAGCTTAATAATGTTCACTCTGTAGAAGTGAATGCAGTTTCCACTCCAGGTGTTACAGTTAAGGCTGCACAGGCTAATAGTTCCAAAGATGAACTCACAGCAGCAATTAAAGCACAACAGGAAAACATTGTTACTTTAACTAACATGTTAGGAAACTTGCAAACTCAAGTACAATCATTGATGTCTAAGTCTACAGCTAAGAGTAGACAGGTTGGTCCTCGTTGTTATAGATGTAATAGGTTAGGCCACTTAGCGAGGAATTGTATGGTAAATCTATCTCAGGGTACTAACAACAATGTTAGAACTAGACAGTATGGTAATGCTCGACAGCTAGGAAATGCTAGTGTAACTCCCAACGCACACCAGGTTGCAGGGCAGGTTAATTCGAGGAACACTACTCAGTTAAATCCTCAGGCTCCAGTTTTTAACCAGAATTTAAACTAGTAAGGGGTAGGGAGAGCAATTCCTTCAGTTCATCCCATGAAGCCCTTTTGAAGGTACCATCAGTGTATTCAGTTTCTTTAGGTGAAGCACCTCTTCCTATAGTAAATGGCTCAATTTTGGGTAATAAACTCAAATTTTTATTAGATTCAGGAGCTACTGTAAATTTACTAAATGCTAGGTATATGAAATGTTTTGGCAAGAAAGTAAAAATTGAAACATGTGAAACTTATTTAAAAGGCATTTCAAGCAACAAAGTGTTAGTTAGGGAAAAAGTTTTGTTACCTGTCAAATTTCAGGATCAGATTTTTCAAACTGAATTTCTTATTATTGATAGTTTATCTGATCAATATGGTGCACTTTTAGGAACACACTTTTTAAGTCTAAACAAACTTTGTATTGATTTCAGTTCATCAAATTTGATAGGTCCACACATATTGGTGCCTTTGCACCTTCACATGTCTGCGCCAAGTGCTGATGCTTCAATTAATTGCATGTCACCAAATAACTCGACTAATGATATCTTTTGCTATTCTGTGAAAAAGCATAAACTTCCTCCTTTCTCTGAAAATATTCTAAAAGTTTCAACTTCCCTTTTACCTTTTTCTCAACCTTCTGTACTTATTGAACCTCTTCCTCACCATCAGCACGCCAAATTCAGTGTAGCACGTTCAGTGAATAGTAAACAACGTTCAAATGAATTTTTTATTAAAGTGGCAAATTTCTCTCCTGATATTGTACACATTAACAAAGGTATGAAACTAGCCACCTTGGCTCCTGTTAATGTTAAAACACCTGATATTCAGCCAGTATTTTCTACGAGTCTTGAGACTGGTGAGCAGTTTGAACCCTGGGGAGGTCAGTTTGACTTAAGTCATTTACCTGAACAACAGAGACATGAACTTATGATTCTTTTAGATCAGTACAAAAACATTTTTGCTTCTTCTGTCACTGAACTTACTGGTTGTGATACAATTTTACACAACATTAATTTAAAAGACAACATTCCTGTCAGACAGAAACCTTACAGAGTTCCTTATCATTTAAGGCAAGAATTAGATAAGCAGATTGCTGAGCTGTTAGAGGCAAAAATTATTGAAGAAAGTGATAGTGCATATTCTGCTCCTGTGATTTTAGTTAGAAAGCAAGATGGGAGTTATCGTTTAGTAACAGATTTTAGGAAATTGAATGAGAAAACAGTTGAGGATAGTTTTCCATTACCTAACATGATAGAATTGATTGAAGGTTTAGGGAATGCTACTTATTTTTCCACATTAGATTTAACTTCAGGTTTCTTTCAAATGAAAATACACCCTGATGATATTTATAAAAGTGGTTTCACTACTCCTTCTGGACATTATCATTGGACACGAGTCCCATTCGGGATGCGTAATGCGCCCAGTTCCTTTCAGAGACTGATGTCAATAGTTTTGGCAAATCTATCGCCTTTACAGATAGGCATTTATATAGATGATATAGTGATAGCTTCAAATACTTTCGAGGAACATTTAAGCAAATTAAAAATTGTATTTGATAGACTTACTGCACACAACTTAAAACTGAAACCTTCTAAATGCAATTTTCTCAGAGACCAAATTACATATCTAGGTTATAAAGTATCTCAAGGTAAAGTGCAGCCTGATGATAAAAACCTTAAGGTTATCAGTAGTTTTCAGGTGCCTAAAAATAGAAAGGAAGTTAGAAGATTTTTAGGTCTGGTAGGATTTTATCGTAGATTTATTCAAAATTTTGCTCACAAAGCCTTACCTTTAACTGAACTGACTAAAGATAAAGTAACCTTTAAATGGACTGATGAGGCTCAACAGGCTTTCGACAACTTAAAAGCTGAACTTTTAACTCAGCCTATTTTGGCTTTACCAGATTTTACAAAACCCTTCGCTTTGTGTACTGACGCTTCAAATTATGCTCTAGGAGCCATTTTAGGTCAGGAGGATGAGAATAAATTTTTACACCCTATCTGTTTTGCCAGTAGAAAACTAAAGGGTCCTGAAATTAATTATAGCACTGTGGAGAAGGAAGCTTTGGCTGTTGTATGGGCTACTGCTCATTTTAGGCAATATCTTTTAGGCAAAAGTTTTACAGTTTATTGTGATCAGGCTTCACTTTCCCATGTATTAAAGTTAAAAGATCCAACATCTAGGATTGCTCGCTGGATAATGGGGTTGTCTCAGTATGACTACAAAATTGTTCATAAACCAGGAAAATTAAATTCCACTGCTGATTATTTATCCAGATCTGTAAATGTGGCTGAACAAGTACAAACTTCTACCACCCCTGATCTTTTACACACCATTAAAGAACAACAAGCTCTTGATCCTTATTGTATGCAAATAAAAGAAGATTTAGAGAATAATAGAATTCCAAAACCTCCTTCACAGATCTTCTTCATTGAAAATGATACCTTGTATTGTAAATTTAAAAATCCTAAGGCTCGTTGGCAAAAACAAAACAGAATAGTGTTACCTAAAACATTAGTTCCAAAAATTCTGCAACAAAATCATGATTCACTTGTAGCTGCTCATTCTGGTTTTCATAGAACCCTTCATAGAATTCAGAAAGCATTCTTTTGGAAAAACATGCATAAGCAAATTCTTAATTATGTGAAATCTTGTCATTCTTGTATACAGAAACGTGGTTTTAAGGCATCACACAAAGCTTCATTAATGAGAGTTCCAATAGCAAATAGACCTATTGAACGTATAGCCATGGACATTGTAGGCCCTCTGCCCATGACACTTTCTGGACATAAATATATATTGGTTATTACAGACTATTTCACGAGATGGCCAGAGGCTTATGCTTTACAAAATTGTTCATCTGAAACCATAATTGAGAAACTTGAGCTGTTTATTGCTTCTCATGGGGTACCACAACATATAATCACAGACAGAGGTACCAATTTTATATCACAGGCTATTAATGAAGTTTATCAGAAATTAGGAATTTGTAAACACACCACTACAAGTTATCATCCACAATCAGATGGTGTCGTAGAAAGATTAAATGCAACTCTTATTAATTCATTAAGTCACTTGGTTTCTGAAACTCAAGAAGATTGGGACAGGCATTTACCGTTTGCTTTATTAGCACATAGAACTGGAAAGCATCAGGCATTAGATGAGTGCCCAGCGTTTCTCTTGTATGGCCGAGATTTAACGTTACCAGTGGATATGTTGACTCAGTCTAAATTTAAGACTTATGATGATACTAAAACTTATGCGAAAGATTTACTTGTCAGACTGCAAAAATCATTTCAGGTAGTTAAGACAAATTTAACTACTGCAGCTGAGAAACAAGAAACTACTAGAGAGTCAAAAGCTTATCATAAGGACATACAGCTAGGTGATACAGTTTACTTATACACTCCTGTAGTACAGCCAGGAACGGCTAGGAAGCTGTGTAAATTTAACAAGGGTCCTTACCGAGTTGTTGAGAAGTTATCAAAGGTTAACTTCAGGATAGAGTTAGTGACTAAACCACACACACGACAGGTGGTACATGTTGATCGTTTAACCAAGGTGCCAGCAAGAATTATATTTCCTACTTTAGAGATCTCTGATCAAGATCGTTCTTCTGCTGGTCAACCTAGTGACACTACTACACAATTGCCTTACAATTTAAGGCCCAGAGATGCTCATGGATTTGTAACGAGTAATTGAACTTTATACTGTTGTACATATTGGTAGGGTAGGAAAGTTTCTGCCTTAATTGAAGTTCTAGATTTTGTAACAGTTCTTATTTAGTTTTGTTTGTTTATTTCTTTTGTTGCGCTGCGTGACTTGTTTTGTTGACTTGGGTTATTTGACCTTATCTAGTTCATGTTTTGTCAGGAATTGCAACCTACTGCTCTTTATATCCTGGTTTGTTTTTCTTTGAGAGCTTAGTGGCTGGTCCACTTTGTTTTTCCTTCACGTTAATGTTTCGAAATTGTTTGTTTACCTTACTAAGGGACGCCTTAGTGTCTTTCGGCTTATTATTTTTGAGTAGTTGGTTGTTATTTCTTGCTCACACGTGTATATTGTGTTTTGGTCGATTACACTTGCCTACTTATTTAGTTTTATCATTTGTGGGCTTGTTGAATAACCTAAGTTCAACTGTTAGTTAAGTTACGTTACTTACAGTGGTAGTTTTCACTTATGTATTGGGGTGTTGCTTTGATTTAAGAAGACGTTTGTATCTCGTTTCGGGTAGAATTTTTGTCTTGTGTTTTTATTTAGTTTTGCTTCACCTTTTGAGGTAAGGTGAAGGTAGTTTGCACTCAGGTGATTGTTCAATTTCTTGTTATTGAAGGCCTGTTTTGAGTAACACGCCTCTGCTCGTGTTAGAGCTCTGTTTTTTTGGAGTGTTTATTTGTAAGTTTTTATTGTATTGCTCGTATTTTTGTGTTATATTTTTTTTTTGGATTAGAGTTGATTGTTGGTTTACATTTCTCAGGCTTAAGCTTAGTTTGGAAGTGTTTTATTTTGTTGTAAGTAGTATTGTGGATTCTGATTCTGAGTTTCCGGTGGTAGGGTTATTATTTTGTTTTACTTAAAAGTTAATTGGTAAAAATCCTTTTTGAATTTAGTATTCTTTCGTCAGTTTAACAGCTGGCTCTGGTTCAAGTAATGAGTAATTTCTGCCATTGTCACCACTGCTTAGGTTTAACTTTTTATGTGTTTTGTAAAGTCAGAGGTTATTGATTCTTTTCGAAAAATTTTGGTAAACCAAAATTTTTCTTTTCGGAACGGGGGAGGATTGTTATGTATTACTTATTTCAGTTGTGATTTAAATTGTTTTAAAGGTAATGATTTAACTTATTTTGCTTCAGACTTAAAGTTTAATTTGTTTTAATTTTTGTAGTTGAACTTAAGTTTCTTTGGTTTGTTTAAAAGTAATTGTAGTCATTTAATTTGTTCTCTTGACAGTTTTGGTTAACGCTGATTTTAAGTTGCTTGTGTAATTAATTTTTCTTCTTGACTTTTGGTTGGTTAACTATTTAAATTCTGTTTAGTTAATTATTATTTTTCTTAACTTTGGTTGTTAATGTTAATCTCTTGATAAGTTGATCCTTAAGGTCAATCTTTTTAAAGTTTTGTTACACAAGTTGGTGTTTAAAGTTAATTTAGGTTTTAATTTCTTTTATGCCCCCTTTTCTGCTAAATTTGGGATCCATATTTTCTGACTTTGGTGGTCGTTTTGGTGTTGTGGAGAATATATAAAAATTTTCATACTTGATTATTGTATTTTAACTGAAGTAATTTTTATTTCCTTACTATGGTGGTCGTGTTTGGTGTCGGAATAAACCCAAGAAAATTATCTGTGAAATTATTATATTTTTATTTAAGTACTTATCAGTATTGAAGTTAATTTGTTGTAAATTCTATAATTAACTCTTATCCCTTCAAAACTTTCGATTCCAGTCCGTTGCCTTTCCAAAGAGATTTATTATCTTGTTTTCGATTTCTTCGCCCGCCAGACGGTAGTCTGTGAAACCTCTGTCAACATTAGTTACTTTTGCACCCTGCGGAGAGGCTAAATTTTTACATTACTAACCCTGCCGCAGGGTCAGGTTGGCGGGGTGTTTTTTCTTACTCGCAGCTTGTTTCTATACAGGATTGGGACCCCTCGTCGAGGCTAGCAGCGATTCTTCACCAAGTCTTGGAGCTCTTCCCACTTTGTGCTGCACCTTCTTGCGTGTTTTTCCCTTGGGGTTGCCGGGCTGTTGGCGGTTTTCTTACCATCAAAAATCGCCAATCAAGCGGTCTTGGCGTTTCGAGTAAAAAGGCTTGGGAGCGGCTGACGAGGAGGACTGACGGGAGACTGACATGCAGCCATTTTTGACGGAAGGAGACGGAGCGGAAAGCGTCAGCGTTATCAGAGAAACATCGATGTCGGAAGAAATAGACGAGAAAAGGATACTATGGAGGGCGACGAAAATGTCCAAACTTAACTAATATATATTTTTTTTTTCTCCCCATAGAAAGAAACCATTATCTACAATGTATCACTGTTTACATCACTACTTCCTCACTGTTTGGAACGTCAATGTCTTCTGTATTCTGAAATGTTAAATTCCCTGTTTTGGAATTGGTATGATGTTTTTACTTTTTCCCACTTCTCCGCCACCATACAAAATTCTGTATTAATTCAATATTATCTTAATAAATTCCATATTTAATTTTAACTTCTTGTAATGTTTTCACTCTTAATTTAGAACACTGGACCCAATATATGTACACAACGCATTTATTTAATTATTCTGTTGGAGCTAAAAAACTATACCACTATTTACTATTGATTTGAACACCTATTTTATAGTATATATTGTGTTTATCATGTTGTCACAAACTTTACACATTCATGTTATTGAGAATTGTTTATCCAAATATTGACTTATCATTTGGTATTTGAACTTAAAACCTATACACAAACTCTTAAGAATTAAAAGCTCCAACAAAGATGAGAGACTCAAGCCCACCAAATCCAGATAATGATGTATTATCGTGCTTCTACTTCAGGGTCGCTATAGAGACCTTTACACATTTGTGATCACGGACATGAAAATTTAACTGTTGTGTCGCCGGAATTCGAAAACGGATCTTCCAGTTGCCAGATGGACATATTATACATTAACCCATGAGAGTACGCATATTAAAAGGAAATAATTCCTTACATTCTCTGTCACTTTCGTGTATTTCTTCTTCAAATGATGACATTTAATTCGCTTAAGATATACGTTTTTTAAAATTTTTTGATAGCTCTTGACAGCTGACATGTAATTTAGGACTTTCACTAACTTACGTGCGTTTAAGGATCCGATTTTGATACAACATTTACGAGCCACTGCAGCGTTAGTTTAATTAGTTTGCTTTCTCTACTCTTCCTTTCGTGATTCCCATCAAATTTCTTTAATCCAGGCTCCAAACTGTTAATTCAATTGAAGTGATTTGTGACTCAAAGATATTAGTTTACTTTTTCAATTTTTTAAGGATTCATGCCTCTATCATTGTTTAGAAAAAGATTGAACGTGAGCAATCGGAGTTTCGTAAAATGTTTTTGAAAAGCATGACACTGTATTAAAAGTAAATCATAGGCAACATACGATCCTGTAAATCAGTGTGTTCTATGTGAAAATATTTTAAACTTAACGCGATAAGCGCAAGGAAATATTTAGGAATTTGTATCTTAGGCGATATCAAAAACGCATTTTTACAAGATTGAAAAGGTAAAAATGAATTATGTCCACATTCTCATAGATTAATCTATTAAAAAGACTAGCTCAACTAAATTATAAAAACTCATCTGAAGTAAATCTGATGTATATTTCCTTCACGATAATTAGCATCTGCACTTTCTCAGGACGTGTGATAAATTCTAAGCCTCAGTATAATGCAATAGCACAAATGAGTGATGCACTGTTCCTAATGTGCTTACAAAAGTTTGTTTTTGTCAATTTTTCGAATGAATTGCGCAGAAGTTAGCAAAGTGTCAGGAGAGAGTGGGTAGTATATAATATTATGTTGTTATAGGATTATAAACCAAGAAAGGGGTAAGAAAATTTAATATTCATAGCACTTCAAACATGTGTACAAAACATTTACCTGTTCAAGCACCAAGAATGTGAAAGAAGGCTGGAGAAATGGAGTTTCGAAATATATGAAATGTGAATTTCTGGAATACTTGATTATGAAATATATCTATATAAACTAATACTTAAAGAACTTAAGTTTTAGTTTCTATAGATATAATTGCATTTGCTGAGGACTGCTTAAGTAAAAATTGCTCTCATGTACACTAAACATGAGTAATATCATGAAAGCCTCATGCATTTTTCCCCGTCCAGCAGACGAAAATATAATTTGCAAGAACTAAAAGTGTTTCAAAGTTTAATTTTTCGGCAACCGGTGGGAAATTAATCTTTTGACATGCGAATAAAATTCAGAGTTGATGTGCTTAAAAATACGAATTGATTTAATTGGCTAATTGTCTAATTTTCTGCCATCGAAAATTTTATTTATTTATTTTTTTAAATGTAGCCGAAAAAAGGAAAACTTTGCACAACTAATCACAATTTTCTGACCCAATTTCGTGAGGTTTGGAACGCGTCAGAATTTGTTTTGACATTAATAAAAAGTGCTGCATCCAAGCTGTCATAGTATGTCAAAAGGTTAAGATATGAAAGAGGTTGCTGAACGCTGCATGAAGAGTGTGATGAAACCTATTTTTTCCGTTGCTTGTCAGTACCAATCTAGACTCTAGCGCTATGACAGATACATTTCATGGAACGTCTTTCAGATGAAGCATGTCAGACTCTATGCTATCGATTCTCAGTATAATTTTTGTTTTCACGCGGGAAATATTTTATTTCATAACTAACACTTTCAGTTAATGTAACAAGCTTCTCGTCGAGATTTACAAATTTTTTAAGACTACAGAAGCTTGGGAAAATTCGAAGTGCGTTAAAAATAACGTTGTCTTTTTTTTTCCCGCACAAGATAGATATTTTGTAGTAAAACGTTTCCTCTGGGTCGACTGTGAATGAAACGGTTTATTGTGTTTTTCGAGGGGAACAGGAGAAAATGTTTCACTTCAGCAGTGGAAAGATTTAACAAGTTTCTTCCTCACAACAACGCACCAAGCCGCAGCGAACTAGAGCACTGTAATTTATGAAGGCAACGAAATTTGCAATGGTTCTTCGTGCCTTCTTCTTTCCGGATTTTCACATCATCACTGAAATCGAAACTGAAGCTCCGTTATATTGATTTCGTAAAAAAGAATTCAAGCTGAACGGCAGAAAGTACTAAACATGCTTCGATAAAATACTTCAGAGAAAATTCTAGCCACGGATCGAGCCCTGAGATGGAAACGTAAATTCAAATGGAACCTATTTTTTATCGAATGTAGAAGAAATTTCATTCAAGTAAGTTTTTGAAATTTGATTGAATTTGGTTGTTTCTTTTAGATTAGCATGGTGTAACCACGTCAAAGAAATTTTATATTTACAATTCAAAGATTACTTGGTAACCTTAAAGTAAGAAAAATAGTTTAAAATTTCTCGAAGAAAATGCAATATAATGATTATTGTAATTATCATTATAATAGTGAAAGTACAACATTCGTCTGTTTTTGTAGAGAAGCTCACTGAAGTGAATATCTCACTGAAGTATGACTGATGTCAGGAAGTTCACGAATGATTGAATGGTGAATTAGTGTGTCTTTGAGACTTAACGTAATATTCTTTGCGGAGACAGTAGGATGGAATTGTGCTTGATAATTTATGGGGCTCAGAGTTTTGATTAAACAGTTACTATGATTTAGATTTGTGCTCTGACTTTTCCTATCAATTTCCTCACCAGAAATGTAAATGATTTAAGGAGTACTTAAGTTGAGGTTTTCGGGTTGGGAGATAGAGCGTGAATCTGTCTCTCGAGGCCATGTTACTAGACTTCGCCAATTCTGAGAAGACTGAAATTATTCGGGTTTGCATTACAGCTGCCGCGTTTTAAATTGTTACTACGGTGAAAAGTTCTGAGTCAACTCAGAATTAAATTTAATTATGTAGTCTTCGGCTACTACGATTAGTTTAAACTCTGAAATTAACTGTTACTTTATGTTGTTTCACCACAAGTGGGGGCTGAGATTGTTAGCATGAGACAGTCGATTATCTTCAAGTTCGGATTTTAATAAAAAGGATATTTCAACCTTTTCAAGGCTCTGCAGTTCATTTCAGTCACAGCGATAATTCACTTAACATCTGTTAGGAGTTTGGTAGTAGTTTATGCTACCAAAGGAAGTCAGACTCTATAATCTAATTTCAGTGCCTTTTCTTATTTTAAACGAAAAGGAGATCATTTCAAATAATAAAATAAATTCCAACTAAATCTCTTACAAAGTGTGACACCGAAACCAAAGGTGGGTGGGTTACAATCATATAAACATACATTTTTAATGGTAATAATATCTAGAGAAACTAAAACTGTGATAAAAAAAGTAGCTTACCAGTAATTCTTAACCGAGATAAGAGAAAGAGTGAAAATCCTAACTGTAATCTTAATTTTACTAAATTTTAAAATCTATATGGCTAGATTTCTTTATATCAAGAACTTCCAAATAAGGTCACGAATGCGAAAACTTTCTTATGTAAAATGTTTTAGTGTCGACGTTTGAGCAATGAGTCAAATTTAATTTAAACATATGAATTAGAATTATGCAATAAAAATCCCACTTTGCAGATCATGAATGAATATGTCGTTTGCGTATCAGTTACTGATTTCCTATGGTAGAATTAAATGACGTCTTTGTTTCTTTTTACAATTAGGATGATATACGTATTACGCTTAACAATGATGTACTTTAAGTGCTTAATTAATTTTCATCAGCTTATTAAAAAATCCTAGTAATATTCATAATATATTTTGAAGATCTTACAACCACACTCTGAGAAAAAATGAGTTCGTGTATTGAAAGATTTATTTTTTCCCTAGCCATAACGATAAAAATGGAGTAGAATAAATTTCTCCACTCCGATTACTTCCTCTAAAGTGATAACTTCTTTGAGAAACTGAACACGTCGTTTCCACATTACCCGTACTGATTTAAGGCAGAGAAAAATAATTTACTTTCGTCAGTTTCATCGAAAATTTTTCCATTTTCCCCACATCTTCACCATCAGTTCAACGAATTGCGTAGGCGAGAAATTTCAAACATCAGCCGTGCCCTATATCTTTTTCATTTGCATTAATTTTCCATTCATGAGGTGTCTCCGAAGGAGAACCTCGTCCATGAATTTCGTGGGTCTGGGAAATGGAGTTAGGTAAAGAACACATTGCTTTTGAAGAGAAGGTTTCTTAAAATTTCTGAAAGTAGGTGCTCGCAAATGAAACTTTCTTGGGTACACGGAATGTATGTCTTTAGAGTGATCTAGCTTTCCACACACTTTTGGAATGATTGCAAATATTAAAAATAGTTCGCTGTTTCAAGCAAATCATGTCAAATGAAATAGATTAAGACAAAATTTTTCTTCTTGAAACTCATTCTAGTGAAATAGATTAAGAGAAAATTGTTCTTCTTCAAACTCTTAATATAAGCAAATAATTAATAAAAACTGTTAGAAAAATATAATTATTTTACTTACTTTTCTGTTGCAGACAAATATTAAGTTCCTTTAATCCAGGAAGAATGTACGTACCCATTTAAATATAGGTCTAGCATATTTTAATACTTAACTGCGCAACAAAAAATGAGATTAATACCCGGAATGTAAAACCTTCTAACGTTACCAGAAAGGAGAAAATTGTGAATTCAGAACAGTGAGCTTTTATAGAAAGCTGTAAATCTCAATAAGAAAGTGTATATGGTAAATGTAATTATATAAGGAAAATATTGTTATTGTTAAATATAGAATGAGCAAAATTTTATAAATAATGCATAAATTCAATGTAATATCTGGGACCCCCAAAAGTTAGATCAATATAATTTTACAACTGCGTTTGTAATCTTTTAAACCAAGTACTTCCTTCAGAAATTAAAAATATTTAAGTTTCCAGTGTTTTGAGGTCACAAGCAGTATATAGTATTAACTAATACTTTTGCTACGATATACCACCAGAACAAGCAAATAGTAAATAAAATAATTTAGATGAGCAACTGGGTAAAAGTAATCAGTCCTTGGGCACATTGAATTGGAAATTACGAAAGATAGTGATATTTGTCAAAAAATGTTTTTCAAAAATGCAATTGTAATAATCAACAAGAAAAATTGTGTTAAAATTACCGTCTGCTTCCTTATAGAAAAATTTCTCAATATTAGTAAATAGCTTTCATTCGTTTTAATTAAAAAGATAGAAGTTATCAGTCACTCTTATTTCTACCTGTCCTTGAATTTTAGATTCAATTATTTCTTGGGTCGGTTTTTGACATTTATTTAATTTATTTCGAATTGCTGTGATATTTCATTATTACTTTTACACTCCCTTTCAGAGAATCGTATTCTAATTATATATCTGACTTCATTAATTTTAGTTCTCTTGAAATGAGAAAGATATCTTATTTAATTTGTTTTGGTGCAAGGAAGCTCAGCCACAGAAAATTATACTTTGTTTAATCATGTTGTCAATTTTGTTTATAAAATATTTGCTACCATTTTCGTTTGGGCAACTGATATATTTACCTCATTTTATGTTATTTAATCATTATTTCTTATACTCATTCAATAAATTCAGCTAAAAGTAGAAAGGGTAACGTTTTCCATATTATTTGTATTGTTTTAATGTACACTGCTCTCCAAAAGTTAAGAAACAGCATGTTTTTGGTGTCTAATTTGAGAATGAAGTAACATAGAAACGCGAAATGTAGAGCACATGTTCACTAAACAGTTCTTTAAATGGATGTGACGTAGAATGCTTCTTAAGATCATCACAAACACGAATTACAAAAACAAAATTGCAATTTTGGCAAAGATCCAGTCTTGGAGAAACGGTATATCACAGTTCTTCGAGGAAAACTGAAAAATGTGGAAAAACATTACACAACTTAGCTCTAATAAGGAATGTGCTTACCCTTAGCTGCATTACATTGACGGCAGCGACGTTTCATGCGATCAATTAAGTTGTTGGTCAGCGAAATGGAAAGCAAAAACCAGATACGGAGTAATCCTTGCTCATGCTCGTGTAATACCTTGGAGGAAGATTTAAAGCAGCAACCTGTATCCGAAGGTAATCTAAAGATGTTCTATTGGATTCAGGTCTGGGGACTGAGCTGGCCATTTCGCCCTCTTCATATCGTGACACTGGAGATATTCTTCAGCAACCCGAACTCGATGTGTTCGCGCATTCTCGTCCATCAGAAGAAATCCAGCTCCAATAACAGCGGCATAAGGGCGGATATATTGATCAAGTATCTCGTCGCGATAAATCACACAGGTCAAAGTTCCTTCATATAACACATGCAGGTCAGTGTGACCACCAAGATAGATCCCAGCTCAAACCATTATTCCACCTCCTCTGTAACTGTGTATTTCACAATGTGGGGTTGGTTGAATCTGGTGTGTTGTTCCCTTCAGATCAGCTGACGACCTGAATCACTCAGCTATGTGAGCCTGGACTCGTCTGTAAACAGAACAGAAGTGGAATTTGAGAACAGAACAGAACAGAATTTGAGTGGTCCAGAAGACATGTAAACGGCAGCTCTGTGTTCTCGGGGCAAACAACTGGTCATCTAACATACAGGCCTGTATTGTGCAGGGGTCTGCGTACTGTAGTAGCTGAGATTTCTGGTCCTGTGACCACTAAATGATCTACCATGTGCTCTGGCACAGTAATCTCGCTAGTTCTTCTGGCCGAAAGAGCCAAATAACGGTCTCCTGTGAGTGTTGTAACTCTTGGTCTGCCTGGAACATGTCTCAACGGATTCGAATCATCGGATTCGAATTGATTCTATAATCCCTGAATTACGCTGCGAGAGGCATTGGGACATCTAGCCGCGTCAGTTTGTGACATCTCCAATTCCATCCATCCGATCGCCCGCGACCTCAGCGACTCGGCAAAACGACTTCTGCTGATAGACGTTTTGCTGGGCGCTGATAGACTCTCCTGGATATTGTCAAAGAAAGTGGAAATAAAAATTGAAGACGAACACTCGTGAACAAAACTTACAATTTTTGCATTTTTTCTCCAACTCTTACATAAGTATTGATTGCTATAAAATAAAAGTGGCAGCTATTATTTCTGCATATATTTTCTTAATCTTCGTTACTGTCATGCATATAAATTGTGAAATTAAATGTTACTGACATTTTTGTAATGATGATTTTTGAAAAACATGCTGTTCCTTAACTTTTGAAGAGCAGCGTATTTTAATGTTAATGTTCTCTAAATTTTCATTTTTATTAATACTTCCTCTCTCAATTTCAGCGTGCATCCCCTCATTCAAGTTTGTTTTACCACTATCTGTTAAGCGTATGTGTACATGTACCTTCGGATATCTTCCCAGGCAGCATGCATTCGTATATTGCACGGGAAAAAAACATGCAATTTAGGAATGGCCCTTCGTATAAAAACCGTTACGTTAAACGTAAAATATCATAAAAAGTGTCCGGGAAAAAATAGCAGATATTGAAGTACATTTTTACGGTATAATATACGTAAGTTTTACGTAAAATTTAGGTATATTTATGCTAAAGATTGCGGTTCATTCGTAATTTTAAGTATAATATACGTAAATTTCAGGGATTTACGTATATTTTTACTAAAAATTTACGTATATTTATCGCATATACTCATGTAAACTCAAAAAACGTCAAGGGAATCTTGCCGTTTTTTTACTTCGTATATTTTTAGTGAAAATTAATTTAAATTCGAGCAATTGTTTTTACTTTTCACAAACATAAACTTTACTCAGAAATTTACGTCCATTCTTTCTATTTTTTTAGTATGCATATTATAAATATTTTTTTATGAATTCTAATCAAAAATCATTTTTCATGAATCATTGAAATCATTTTTCATGAATTTTTGCAGGTTAATACCATATTTCTATCATTATATGCAGATAATGAACGCACATTACGAATATAAAGACAACATTTTAAACACATTTGATTTTCATAGACCAGTGCATTTAGTTATATAGTGATAAATCAGAATATGTACCGGACATGTTAAATATTAAAATGTTTAAAAGAAGCCATCCACTCATTTTTTTCCCTGCATGTGCTGAAATTTTCCACACTTTGTTAAATATGATAAGCTAAAACAAGAAACCAAACAGTTGTCCATTGAGTAAAACTGTTTTCTAAAAATATATGAATAAATATTGCAGAATTTTATATTAAAGAATTACTGAAATAGAAAATTAAAATAATTTAAAGTCATTTAAAGAATATAAATTTTTATTTAAAAAATTCATGCATGATCAAATAACTAAGGAAATTTCAAAAATAAATTACTTTTGTACTTTTAACTTGAGAAAAAATAAATAAGAGACCCTTGCCCTTTTTTTTCACTTATTAACGACCATTTTATTTATTTTTTTTTTGTTAATTTAATATTTCACAACTAATGATGTTTTCAAGATATAGTGAAACTCACCAGAAATTAATACATTTTGAAAGTACTTTTGTTGAGCTAACACTTTAATACTATACATATTTTGCCCATTGAAAAATAATATAGACTTATTGATACAGTATATATGGCAGTCTCTAAAATTTTTGTTTGATATGTCTCATGTGAAAGGAAAGCCAATTTAAATCAATAAATACTAAAGGATACATAAATTAGAAATAATGACTGCTAAAAAAACGGACCTCTTAATGTTATTATTCAGAAAATAATCAATGGAATTTAAATGCCATTCAACGTAAAGTAAAATGACTCTTAGACATAGTGCTTTATCATTCTTAACTTGGAAGGGAGTAATTCTCTTTTCATTTCATCATCAATATCAACAACAATAATAAAATTCTTAATCCTAAAATTTATTATACCATTTATATTTCTGTCTAATTATTAATTTATATTTCTGTTTATTTAAATTTCATTTGTTTTAGGTACCTTAACATAAAACATTATTGTAAACAGACATTCTGATGTTTAATGCATGGATTGGATAATTTTTGAACACTTAATGATATGTGTTATGATTTCAGTGTTATTTCTAAAACTTTCAGAAAGAATGACTTATAACTGATGATTGATTGTTCAAATGTTAAATATTTTTCTAGATTTTTTCCATTGTTTCTAAAAAGAAAATACTTTTTCTTATGCAATTCAGAAGATGCCCACAAAAATGAAAATGATGAAGTCATAAAATTAATACACTGTATTTTAATTACCTAGTTTTACTTTAAATTTCAAAGTTTTACAAGTCTTCACAAATATATAAAAGCAGTAGGAAAATGAACCCATTTTTCCAAACTCAGCACCTGAAAAATAAGTGAAGACAAGAGTTAATAAAATGAAAATTATCAAAATAATTAATGATTTGAAAAATGCTGTATAATTTTTTCCTATTTCAGTTTCATGATATCAAATTAAATGTTAAATATTAAATTCAGCTGCTGAAAGCAGAACTAGCATAACCACTCTGGTACAATTTGTTCCTTTTGATAAAAATGTTAACGATTACTTAATAACAAAACGTTCCTTTCTCTGTATCAAATAGAGTTGAGATGAAACGTTCATCTCTATTTAATGTTATGAATTATATTATAAATGAAAATAATTAATAGTATGCCCTAAAATATCTAGCAAATTATGCCTATTTTAACATTAATTCCTCTATTCCTTTATTCTGAGCATATTTTAGATGGTTGTTTAAAGATTACTTAACACTAGGACAGCGACTGCATCCTTAATAGCTGAGAACGAACAGCTTCATAATGGTGCCAACACCTTTATATAAGTCGACCACTGTTTGAAATACAGAAAGTTTCATAAAAGAGCCTTTACAGAAAGGTTGTCCTAACCTTATGAAGACCAAATTGTAACTTGTAAAAAGAAACCTTTATAAGTTTGCTACCTAGGTAGCAGCTGTTTGAATTAATTTGTTTTGCTATATAGATTAGCAAAATAAATGAAAAATTTATTTACATTACGGACATAAAGATAGACACCAGGAAGGTAGTTTTTTGTATATATTAGAAATTAATCTGCCAATGCATACAAAGACCTTTTCATAATTGTAATTTTGACATTTTGAACATGGGTTGACTCAAATAAAAGTACTGCCATCATTATGAAGAATTTCTTCAAGAATGGTAAACTGTATTTAAATGACACCTATGTTCTTTGAAACAACAGTTATCAAATCCTTAAGATACATTAACTCAGAATTTCTTAAACTGTGGGTCGCCAAAAATTTTAGCAGTTTTTATATTTCTTTAGCTATCATAATATTAATTTTACCATTACCAAATATTTTTACACAGTGTATCCGAAAATAGATAAAAATAAGACAAAAAATTCAAAGAAAAAACGAAAACGTTTCAACGCATTCTTTTTATAATATAAATGTTCATTTTACTTGCTTTGCACGTGACGCTGTGATTTTGCCTGTTACTTATTTAAAATCTTCACATTGTTCTATGTCTTCAAATTAGAAATTAAAGTTAATGACCTAAAAATGCAATAGTATATTACAGTACAAATGAAAAAATTGATAGTTTCACTAATACGTGTGTCGGATTTGCGCAATGCTTATGGAGTCTCACAAAAGTTCCACTTACTTTCTTCAAATAATATTGTAATATCAGATCTGATATAGCAGCCAATAAATATTCTTTGCTCCAACGTCGATGTTGCCGCCAACGCTGTCTTGACAAATATTCCGCCACACCGCCGGAAGTAGAATTTCTTGCTTTGCTATTGGTCAGTGAACAAGAATTAAAACGCTTTTTTTTCTTTATAATTAAATATATTAAGAAATACTCTAAATTAGCAAATGAAATAAACTTATTTTTGAATTGTATAAATTTCTATTCACAGCACCTCTGTAGTAAAGTAATAATTCAATTTTTCTACGAAAATTAGAAATGTCTATCTATGCGCATGCTCAATGTTTAATCGTAAAAGGGGTAATTCTGATAAATCATTTTTCATGAGCCTAATATCTTCCAACATATTACTGATATCTCCAAATTAGAATATCAAATCAAAAAGCGAAGACTACTGTAGAAAAATTAGTAATAGCCTTTAAAAGAGTTGAAGTTATGTTGAAATTCGCGGATAACGTATAACTGCCAATCATCTACAGAGAACCAATATCCAAGCGGAATTACACCTGATGCTATGGACCTGTTTATCGTAGTTTCGGGCCTCGACTCAAATCGCATTGTTCTTGAACTAACTTGCACCATTTTTGTTTATCCAAAAATGGTTTTTCTCTTTTCTTCAGGCTGCTCTTTAGGGTATATGTATAATATATGTTTTAAAACTCTTTTTTAAGGCTGTAGACCTCTAACCAAAGTGAAGATCCAAGATCCAAGGAGTAGAGAGTATGCTGAATTCAGTAAAAGTTAGGAGTTCAGAGATCAGCTCGAGAGCAATCGATCAAGTCGGAAATGTACTTTAGTAATTTGAATCTTCTCTATGCTTTCAATCAAAATCAAGCTTTCGATCTGACGAAGCTTCAGCAGATGAATCATATGTGTTTTATATTAGCACAATATTCCAGTCCAATTATATTATATCTGTCCTGCAATAAAAGTTTCGCGAATTTCGTCTTAGAAATGTTTGTAGCTTAACATTTTTCAGTTTTCGATGCCGTTGCATGATGCTACTAGGACATTCTCATCGATATAGTTTGACAAAACTTGCTATTCTCCAAAGAAGATTTTCATCAATTATCTCCTCATGAGAGAAAATTGCTGGATCAGAAAAATGTTGTCATTCAACTTCCCATATGATTATTAATTTATCTTTCAAATTAAAACCGAACATTGCTTAAGCAATAGAGCAATTTAAAAGTATTACAGACGTATCCAATAAAAACTAATGCATTTAATTTAGAATAGTGTCTCTATTTAAGGGCTTTATCCTGTAGTTATTCAGGTAATTTGGAACGTACCTAAGTGATTAATTTTATAAGCATTTCCACCACTATTTAATAATATTCCACCACTATTTATAATATGCAGTTTATGTATCTTGGTACAGGAGAAACTTCGCTTGAACGGCGTGGCTCAATGAATTAGGTCAATGGTTCCCAAACGTTTTCGAGTCGAGGCGCCATTATTTAGTTAATTCAGTTAATTTTTTCCATGCTGCCCTTTTCTAAGTATGACTAACCGTAACTAAGAGATAAAAACAAATACAACTTGTCTATCTTCATTATTTAGCATTTTTTACTTCATTAACATTTAATTAATAATTAATGTGATTGATATAGCAGCACATTTTCTCAAATCGTGGAATTAAACTGGCCAAACGCATTTGCTTTTCCACATTGATTTTTGATCTACGCGTATATTTTATTACAGCGATCGCCGAAATCTAGCTTCGCACACATACGATACCGAAAACAGAATTAAAATCCGCTGAGCCTTATCACTTAGAAGAGGTTATTCGCTTTTTAAATTAATCTAAAATTTTGCATCCATGCTGCCAAATTTTGCATCCAACCTGTTGTCGCAAAATAACTCGATAAGTTTCTCTTCTTCCGCAGAAGTAAGCTCAAACCAAACACTAGTGTCAGATGGATCTTGAATCCATGCAAACCCATAGAAATGTTCCTTTTAAAAGTACTTCTCGAACTCGATAATTAGTTGTGATAAGTGTCCTTCAAACATGGTTTTCATATCTTGAGAAAAATCAAGCTCATTTGTCATCTGAAATTGCTGCAATATTAAAAATCAGTCTTTGCTTCAATCTTCATTCAGTTTTCTTCTCCATATTTTGAGTTCTTAGAAAAAAAACTGATGTTTATTTCATAGGACTCAAAAGGTGTATGTTTTTTTCTCAGTAGAGAGATATTAAGAGAATTCAGCTTTTGAAAATATCGCATAAATAGGCCAGTTTTATTAAAAAATCGGCATCAGCGAAATCTTTTGCATCTTTGTATACTTCGTCTTTAAAAAAAATAAAGATGTCTTGACACAATTCAAAGGTAAGTGATGAAGCATTACCATGAAACAGCCATCGTAAACTGCTACAGTACAACAAAAACGAGTGTTCGGCTGCCATGTCTTCACACAGGTTTTTAAACTTTGCTTTTAATGGAAGAGAAGTTTTAAAATTTACCGCGTTTACTTCATATTCTAACACCAAGTTGAGTGCAGGACGCAGCTACTTTGACTCAAGAGCTTCTCTTTGAATAATCCGATGGTTACACAGTGAATTTAGTGATTTGCTTCGAATAACTGCCTATAACACTTCATAACAGCCAGACATGGAGCGACCTCTGTCAGTACAGACACCAACTCGCTTAGGTCAGTTCAAATTATTTTCAGGTACGAAAGTATCAGGAATCTCGAACAGGTCATTCGCCTTCGCCCTAGAAATGATATTTTTACGAAACAGGTCTTCCTTAAAGTACTACCATCTATAAACCTTAGACAGCATAACAAATGAGTATCCTTATAATTATCCCTAGCCTCATCTAGATGCAATCCAAATTCCTCTCCTTTTATTTTTTATTGTTGGATGATATCCTTCGTTATATGTTGTATTCTTTGACTAATTGTGTTATTGGACACAAGCAGCTTTCCAGCAGACTCACTGTGCAGGCAAGCCTCCACTTTTTATTTACGCATCGTGTTGTCATTTTTTAATCGTCATTAATGAAGACAACGCTTGAAAGGACTTCACTAACCGTTTTTCTCCTTCTTCTGCGTTTGGAGTTCGGGGTTCTCTT
>KK114974.1:973881-984863 GCA_000611955.2 Stegodyphus mimosarum | reverse complement strand
CACCTTAATACGTGTCCTTTTTTTCTCTGCTGTCTTGAAAACGCCATACGATATTTCATAAGCTACTAAATCAACTTGCTGATGATTTTTAAGATGTTGTTACGTTATGTTCGTACGAGACAGCTGCTATTAAATTCTACGTGCAAGGAGGAGTGCATGAAAGATTGCTTCACTAGAGCTTTATTTCATCGACCACGTGGTCCGTCGAATGAGTAATAGTGTTGACGAGGGTTTTCTATCATTTCCAAGATAATGAACATAGTTATCGATTGAACAGGCTTCCTTCAAGATTATTTACGGTTATGCTTTCGCAGGACTCTTTAGTTTGTGTCGATGATCTCAAATTGTACTTGACGGCAGTGTATGTGTATTTCGACATGGCATATGTATAGTCCACGATACCTTAGATCTGGAAATAATAACATGTGTTATTCACCGTGTAAATTTTATTAATCTGGCCTACTATCATTTAAATTTCATTAATTTTTGTTCTAGAGATAGTGATGCTTAAAATTAAGAATAAATAATTCTCATGTTATATTTTGTGGTCTTCATTCTGAGTCTGGTTCCTGATTAGTGGTAAATTCTTAATCATATGCTTTTTCCTTAGGTCACACATCTCATCTCACATTTATAAGTATTAATGGATTTTTGCGGCCACAACACATACTTTGTTAACCATTTAAAAATTTTAATATTTTACTTTTGACTCATCACAATTAATTTTAACATTTGGTGCCGTTCCAAAAAAGTTATAAATAAAAATATGCTTTTGAATTAAGGTTGAGAACCTAGATACTTAGGAAAAAATAAATATAATTTTAGTTCACGTTGAGAATTTAGATGATGTGTGTGATATATTATTTATTTGCTGCACATGTGATATACATTACTGAATATTTTTAAATATACACTCACGTTTGTGAAAATTGCAACACCAAGAAGGAATCGTCATAATTGAATGCAATTTAATACACAGTTGAGTGGTAGTGGTACAAATAAATGATTAAATGTTCAAAGCAAACAAACAAGAACAAGAGATCAGAATCAGTATTTTGTGTGGCCACCACGCGCCGCAATAAGTGCTGCTACACGACGTGGCATGGAGTCAAACAAAGTTTGAATGTCTGACTGAGGAAGAGCATTCCATATCGTTTGTACGCGTACCCAAAGTTCGTCTGCAGACGCAACAGGACGAGGATCACGAGCAAGACGCCGACCAATGACATCCCACACATGTTCAATTGGCGACATATCCGGGGAACACGCAGGCCAAGGAAGAAGCTGTACCTGCTGCGCTGCAAAGAAGGATTTAACAATCCGAGCAGTATGAGGGCGGGCATTGTCCTGTTGAAATACAGCGCCTGGCAAGCTTTGAAGGAAGGGAACAGCTTCGGGCTGTAGAACTTCACGGATATACCGGTTGCTGTTCAGATTGCCCACAATTCGTAGCAATTGAGATCGTCTATGATATGCTATGGCGCCCCAGACCATAACTCCGGGTGTTCGTCCACTGTGGCGTTCGATAATGCACTCCGGAAGGTGGCGTTCACCGGCATAGCGTCTGACACGAATGCGGCCATCATGGTACCACAAATTAAAGCGGGATTCGTCAGAAAACACGACATGCTGCCAATCAGCACGCCAGTCTCTATGCTGATTGGCCCATTGTAGCCGCAGGCGGCGATGGTCGTGCGTTAGGGGGATCCTGTATAAAGGAGTCCGTGCGCGCAGTCCACACTGCAGCAGACGTCTACGAATTGATGAAGCACACAATGAAACACCTGTAGCTATTGACCACAGTGCTGCCAATTGTCTAGAGGAAGCTGTACGGTCCGTCCGCGCCATGCGGACCAGGTGTCTATCATCGCGAGCTGACGTCACATTTCGGGGTCCACTCCCGGATTTCCGAGTTGTCCGACACTCGTCCGTCCACTGCTTCCAAACGCGCATCACTGTGCTGCTGTTACGCTGCACACGAGAGGCTACTGCACGATACGACAATCCAGCTTCACGAAGGCCGATGATTCTCCCTCGTTCAAACTCTGTAAGTTGTTCAAATCTCGCTCTCTTTCGTCGACGAGGCATAAGTACAGATTGAGTTAACGTTTACCACTAGCAGATAACCACCGATAACCATACACGCCTCGCTACAGCCGTCTATTTATTCGGATCCATCAGCCGTTTAGAGGGCGCTGCTCAGCATACGCATGCGCTACGGATTTGCATTTCTAATCATTTGCATATCATGCGCTACTTTGCATTTCCTGAAAATTTCAGCTCACTCGCGTAAGTCCTTCATGGTGTTGCAATTTTCACAAACGTGAGTGTATATTCATATATATGTGTGCATATGTGGATAAAATTTAGGATATTTAAATCAGGAGTAATTTCGATAATTTAACATTGGGTTGTGGTATATAATGATAATATAATGCCTATAAATATCAAAATACCGATTAAACAATGTTTGACCCATCCATATTTGCACCTACTGCGTTGATACATGTGTTGAAGTATATTACAATTGATTAAGAAATTATTAAAAATCTGTTATCCTCATAGTGGTAATTGCAAATATATGCACGTTTGGTGAATGATTTTTTGTATGCTCTAAAATTTAGTAGTAAGTTTTGGAAGGATATTAAGTTTGACTAACGTTTATTTTATTTTAAACTTTACTATCATCTCTTTTTTTTCCACTTGCGGTCAGAATTAACGCGTGAATATGTTTATGCAAATGGTACTTGCTAACGCTTACGTATTTAAGTTGTGGCTTTTTGTCAAGAGCAGAGTTAGAAGGGGGAAGAATGAGCTGTCTTGTCACTAGACTTCACGCGAGCTTGCCATCAGTTACTATCCGCCTCTAAGGTCAGAGGCTTTAGTTCTCTTGAAACCTAAAGACGTATTGTAGTTTTCCACAGTTAGCGTACTACATACGTAGTAATTTAAAAGTCCAATCTTAGGGTTAGTCATGAAACATAAAAAGTTAGCTCTTATTTAAATTTTAATTAGTTAGTAGTCTTATATTTTTACGTTCAGACCACAAGTGGTTGGTCTTTGTATCCCGAAGTGCGAGAGCGCCTGTAAAATCGTGGAAAATAAAGAGTAATTTTAACCCTTCTCATCTTGTTGTCTTTACTACACTCCATAGGACATAGTTTGCAGTCAAACTTACTGTCTAGTCAGGACACGTCATGTTCGCAAGCAGAATAAAAAGAAATACAAGTTCTGATAGTTTTTACGGAATATGATGTGTATCTTAACGTGTTTGAAATATAACGTTGTAAGGTAATTAGAAAGATAAGTAGCACTATAGTTCATCTATATGAAAGTTAAAAGGTAAATCAACAACTGTAATGACAATTTCCTTGGTTTCTGCTTTGCCTACATTTAGCGGTAATGTATCTGAAAATACGAATTTTTTCATAGATCAAATAAATGGAGTTGCGAAACTAAAAAATTGGACAAATGAGAAAACGTTGATCATTATAAAAGCAAACTGTAGGAATAAAGCTCTAGATTTCTTAGTTAAAGACTCAAGAACAGCTAAAAAAACAATTTTAAAAATTTAGAGAAATTACCAAGAAATAAATTTATACAAGTTGAGTCGCTTCAGGTCATTCAACAAAAATTCTCAATTATTTCACAAAATGTAATCAGTCTGTCAGATAATTAGCTGAAGAGATAACTACAGCAGCGATAAAGTACATCAATGAAGATTCAGTCGAAAATCGTAGCTTACATAAGCCAAAAGAAAATGTGCATTCCACAAAATTTCTTGAGGCTCTTAGAGCTTATATCAGGATTGAAGTTAAAAAGTTAGGTCCATCTTCATTTGATATGGCAGTAGAACTGGCTAGAATCATAGAAAATGCATTGAATTACCAAAATATATATCTGAACAGTGTTAATGCTGAGCAAAATTTTAGAGATTAATACTTTGCTCAAAGAAAAATTTGAACAAAATAAAATCATTCAGGAGCTAAGAGATAAATTAATGAACTGTCCCAAAATATTCATATGAATACCTCACACTCAAAAATTAATCACAATGCATCTACATCCCAGAATTTAGACACATTTGAAAATGTATCTTGTCATAAATGTAGCAAAAGACATTTTACAACAGCGTGTTGATATTTTCTTAAGCGAGATAAGTATAATTATCGAGGTAGGATTTTTAGAGAACTTTATCTACAGCATTCTACGATTTTTGTAGAACTATATCTACAGCAGCTGGTAAAATAAGTTTTCCTGCAATGGTATGAGGCTTCTTAACTTCCGCGACTTTGTAAGCGAGCTTGTGAGATGCTAGTTAAGCATTGTTAAGTAGTGATGCAGTCTTAAAAATTGCATTTTTTTGCTATTTCAGCTCCTTTAATTTCCTAGCAAAAGACTCACGAGGATTGTCAGCCATGCTGTGGTGATTAAATGGCGTTTGTATTTACTTGGAAGAATACACTCTGCTGTCAGTGATTCATGCTCAATATATATTGTGGTCTCTCTTCCCCATTCATTTCTATTGAAGTAAAACCGAACTATAAATAACCGTAATCATATTTACGAGATTTTTATTTCTTCATAGTTGTACCACTGGTTGAGGAAATACGTTTTTATCTGCAGTACTTATGTTGATTACTCTTCAAAATTGATGCATCATCAAAGATACAAAAGTAGAAAATCACAAATCTATTTATCAAAGACAACAAAGTAATAACACTAACTATTCTACATGAATAAATTTATAGCACTGTTCATTTGTATGTAACACTCAGTCTAATTTCACTACACTTAGATTATAAACCTACTGATTGAATCAAGCCAGCAACTCTCGCTAATATGTTTTCCACAAGATTTTTCAGAACAATCCAAATTTGTATCGTAAAGTTTACGCACCTCGACATACCTATAGTCAATCTAAGTTGAGAACATTGGCTATAGTAGAACGTGTATGCGATCGCCTTAGAATATATGTCTTAGAATATGGCCTTAGATATGTATAGTTCTACCATTTCGAGATGTCATATTGTAAAACGTACATATGAAATATAAATATTGTTGAGCAAAGAGAAAGGAATGAAAATAATGTGTTAAACGACAGATCACGTTATAATCCAGCTTTTTATTTAAAAATTTGCTAATATTATGATAATCATTCAATGATCAATATATCTATAGGATGACATTCCTTTTTTTGACATTACTGGTGAAACTGCAAGTACCAGCAACTACGACCTCAACCCACTCACGATCACAAATGCAATTAAAGCCTTCATTCATTCACTGACCGAGATAAGAACAATGCAATTGGTACGGTGTCTACTCTATCTTTCACATATAATTTCAAAATCTCATAGGGGTGGAAAACCACTAGGCAGTTCGGCTAAGATTATCATTATGAAAGTTTTTGTCAAATTGTGGGAGCATTTCCTTAGTAAATCCAGCAACGAAGTTGTTGCTTTTGCTGCTGATTTGACTGGCGTTTTTATGACAAGTATGAAACGCATGTTATCCGTTCTGAAAGAAAATGGCGGATTTTCGATTCCGAGAAAAAAAGATCTCTAAATATAGGTATACGCCAACCCGAATCGAACGACATGATGATCTAACCAACAATACTGTTACGGATTTCGTATTTATTTAGCATTGTAATTAAAATTGCTTTTTTTTCCATGCAACGCAGATGATTTTTGAAGAGAAAGCTACGTCGAAAAAGAAAAAATAAAAGAGCGCATGCATTTAATATTTAATAAATAAATATCTTGTAACTACTATTGCCATCCACAAATATTGAGAAAAATCGAGGTTTTATCAGAATATTCTAATAAATAATTAAAAAACTTATAAAAGCCGAATTGAAATGCCTCATCTCAGTTGTAGTTGTAGCTGTTTTTAAGCGAACTGTTGTTTACCTAATGCTGTTATTGATTGAAGCGAATTCGCTGTTAGATTGGATTAACTTTCTCTGTTTTTTTTTAATTGCGTGTTGTTTAAAGTTTGAGATATTGTGAAATTGTACGAATATCTTTGAGGATATATTTCAGTATTTTGCGTTGTTTCTTGTGAAAAGAATGAATTTTATTAACTTTTTAACGACTTGTGCATTCAGTCCATTACTGCGAAATTTTCTTCGTACGCAGCAACAATACGAAGAAAATTTCTCAGTTTCTTTTTACGGTATGAGCCGTGATGTACGTGTCTTCATAGATTATCCTGAGGTATACCGCAATCATACGGCGCAATCGAGGAGGCTCGCGTTCGAAAGAATATTCTGCGCCAGCGACTTTACTTTTATGCACATCGAAGTAAAAATAAACCACACCAAAAAAATTAGATAATTTTAGCTTCTCGCTTTATTTTTTGTTTGCTTAGGCATCTTGGTTATTATATACAATATTTCGCGTCTTCCAGGGAACCCGAGGAGCATAGTTTGCGTACAGCTGGATTAAGCTCTTATATAATTTAACTTTTCAAGCAGCATTTACTGAGGTCTATACTTGGGTACGCAAATGAGCCAGTGAATCAACAGTTTTCCACTTCTAATTTTCAGGCTACATTGCTCTCTAAATTTCTTACAATTTTACCTTCTGCTTCTTCATTTCTTTTCATTACTCGCCTCACAAGTTTTGATTACACTTACGCTTTCATTATAACTCGTCGCGATTTCCGTACTCTCACACTCACACGAATTTTGCACTTTGCATATAAGGGTGCAATCCGCAACGCACCATAGTTCACAGACATGGGTCGTTTTAAACTGCAGTTTACTTTAAGCGTTTTTTTATTTGAGGAATTTATACAAGGTTCTCTAATCAGAGTTATCCCAGGTCAACTGGAGAACAAAATTCCCGAAAGTCACGGGTTATCCGAGGTGCTGATAAAAGCATGATAGTACGAAACTGTACATAGTACAAAACTGCATGCTGACATCAACCTAAAGTTAAGGTCGAAATAAAATCTCAAACGATGTGAAAGAATCAAACAGAAGAATTCGTTATACGTCATTTAATGTAATGGGTTTTCTCCCGTTGAGCATCGATTACGAAGACAGCGAATCTTACTGGGTTCTCAAAAGAAGCCATATCAAAGGTTTTCAAAAGTTGGAATCAGTCCTTCTCTAGAAGATGTAACTGCGGTTCGAGCACAGTTTTTCAACAGAGTGATCAGCGCCGTCTCCGACGAATTGTACTGCAGAACAGGGACTCTACTCTGCTTCAACTGACACAGATCGTCAACCAAGGTCCTTCCCAACAGACTTCAGCTCGAACCATGCACAGAGAATTGCAGAGGATAGGAATGCATAGTCGGCTGCCTGTGAAAAAAACACTCATTTCTGCCCAACATGCAAGAATTCGTTTGCTGTGGTATCGGGAAAGAAAACACCGGACAACTGAGTATTGGAAACGCGTAATGTGGTCAAATGAATCATGCTACGTTTTATTTTGCATTGATAGAAAACGTCGAATTTGGCGAGGACTCCATGACACCATGAATCCATCTTGCTTTACTTGCACAGTGCAAGCGTCTGGTGGGACTATCATGATATGGGACAGGTTCTGCTGGCATGGAAGTGGTGTCTTGGTTTCTTCGAGACTAAACAAACAGCCATGAGATACCTAGATATACTGGCAGATCATATGCACCCTGCAATGTTGCATTTTTATTATGATGACTTCATAGACGATAATGACATTATGATGACTTTTATTATGATGACTTCATAGACGATTCATACATCGTGCCAGAAGTGTTCAAAATTGGTTAGCTGAACATTAGTTTGACTTCCAACAACTTCCATGGCCACTGCATAGCCCGGATCTTAACCCCATAGAAAATGCGTGGGATATGGTGGAAGGACGCATCCGATAGCACTCTCCTCTTCCATCTAATTTACAAGATCTATAAAGCTGCATAGCCAATGCATGGGATTCTTTGGACATAAATACACTCCAGAAGCATATAGACTCGATGCCCAAATGAATTAGTCTAGTTATCAGAGTAGCAAAAGGTGGTCCAATAAAATATTGATCCTGGGTTTCTAATTAATTGGTTAGTGTGTGTGTGTTCTGAACGGTAATAAATGCTATATTAAGTAAGATGAGAAACTCAGTATTATGTACACATGTATATAATAATTTGAAGATTTTGTTGATTTATTTTGAGACGTTGTTTTCCTGATATTATAAGCATGCTTAATTTTATGCAGTTTTATTTGTGAAATATTTTATAAGTAGCCTATTGTGAAAATTATTAATTATTTTCGTTCCTTAAAATGGAGATCGGGAGTTCAGAGTCAGGAATTGTTAAAAATTTAATGTAATGGTGTTTTTATTGTTTCTTCTTCACATCGTTTAGACCATTTGAATTTAATTGTCAGTCCTGGAGTAGATGTTTTATCTTTTATGTTGCTGATAATAATACAAAAAAATTTTCATTTATCATCCTTTCTATTTAAAAACTTGTATTGCATTTAGATGCCATCTATTCAAGTGAATTTCTTTATTCGTGTATGTACACCACACATCTATTATAACCAATTCACTTTTGGTTCTGCTTACACTGTATCGCATTTCAAAGGAGCATAAAAGTATTGAAATTTAACTGAGCATTGAAATTTAACTTTCTGAACTGATAAGCACTACATTTAACTTTCTGCAAAATTTAATTTTAGATTTCAGTTGCACTTTGAAAATCTTGTGTTCATTTTAAGGGGAGCAGGCATAAAATATTCTTTAAAAGTGTTATTGAAATTCAAACAGTAAAATAGATAAGAGCTATCAAAATTATTTGCTATACAGATAATTAATGACACAAGTGTGAAATTACAATTATAATTCGGTTCAGCTTGGAGAACATAACGAAATCGATACCTCATGTAGTCACCAGGACTGAAATAATTGCAGTTATTATAGAGTCAGCTACAGGAAGGAATAGGAGTTGGGTATAATTTTTTAGATGCGTCAGTCGTTTGGTTTAGGCACGTTATCAAAGTTGCAATTATATTTATTGCTTTTCATGAATCGCAATCTGATGGTATGTGGTTTCTGGAAAGCTGTAGTTTCGGTGGTTCATGGTGTATAAGTTATTGTGGGAACATAGACCAGACATTTATAATAAGCGATCTGCTCAGCAAATTAGCTGGCCAAGAAAAAGTTTGAAAAAATTAGCCATTCGAATATTTCTTAAAACTTTGCAGTACAAACTAGTAAAAACAAGATTCTGCATTTTACTGTTGGTAATTAGTCCCAGTAAGTATTGTGCTTTGTAAATTTCTTGACGGCTGCATATGAAAGACTTTTGTCTTTGTAGATTCTGACAAATTATTGAGTGATTCAGTTCTAGATGGAATACAAATCGACGTAATTTTACAAGGCTTCGAAGAATTTTGAAGAAATGGATACTTTGTTGTCCTGAGGTCTGAATCTGAGAGAGACAGGTAAAAATGGAAATTATGAAGAATATTTGTTAGAAATAAATAGTGCGGATAAAGAGTAGCAATGATTAATTTTTCAAAATTTTAGTCCTGTCATTTTCGAACGTAAATATGATAAAACATCTCTCTATAGAAGAATAAAATAGAAGTGAACTGCTGAAATAACTGAATGATAGCAGATGCTGAGGTATTTCCTTAAGGACTATATAAAAAAAAGTGCCAGGCTACGCATAGGAGGGCTATTTCAAGATGGTGTACGTCAGAGTAAATTTAATTGAAACAAACATTAAGTACAGCTGGACGGCAATACCTTATGATGCTCAATCCTCCTTACCCGAGGTCCCCGAAGTGTGGAAATTGTACTCTTCTGTATCTAAAGGAGCCCTCGCAGTTGGTTAGTTGGTTTTTAACTGATTAAGGAAAAGCATTTATTTCATACTCGGCGTAAACAACGAAACAGAGTAGATATGTATTACTTAATATCTGGTGTTTTGGCAAGAATCTTGTCAAATATATACAGTAAGACGAAGGAAATTAGTCTAACATGCATATTGTCAAAATCTTGTGAATATTTATTTGAGAATTCTGAAGCAGCAAAATTTACTATCAATATTGCTCTCTATGCGAGTTTGACGCCAAAACGGGTGACAAATGATCGAGCGGAAGTTCTTTGGAGTGTATTGTATTAGAAAATGGATAGCTCAAAACCTACTACAAAGAAATTGTCTCTAAGTAATAATAAATAAATGTTTAGCCAAAGCGCTGCATTTGTAACTGATATCTATACATTCGCAAATATATTAACATAAATTGAGGAAAATATTGACTCTCACACTGAGATTTTTCTTTATTTCATTGTGCCTTACGTAGCAGATTAATAGCGCTTCAAAACTATAGCTACCATAATTAAAATCAGTCAATTGATGTATGCTGAAGAAATTATACTGCAGCCTTGACAGAATTTTCAATGTAGCATTTAAAACTTGACTATAAGACAACAATCATTACACTAAACAAAATATTATCCTTCCTCCAAAAAATATTCTGGTCAGTCTAAAGGAAAAAAAAACTGTAAATGGCACAATCCTATGACAATAGGCATTGTATGTAATTTAACATTTTATATTCAATCTATAAATTCTTAAAACAATCAGGATCCTTTAGCTCATAAAATTGTAAATATTTCAGAGTTTAACCTATAAGGTATTTCTCTCGCCTTCTTAGCATAGCTTCGTGGTGTAATGGTCAGCACGTATTCGAGAGGTCCAAGGTTAGAGTCACAGCGAGGGCATTGTTCATTTTTCATGTCTCCAGCTTCGAAATAACCTAATGGCTCTACAAACCTTAAAAATTAATATTTTATAATTGTTTCTACATTTCAGAATTAAATACCATGATTTATTTAAAACCTTTTTTAACAAATGTATTGCTAAAATCTTCTGCATGCATAAATAATTGACGTTCAAAATGAAGCACAGCATTTACAACATTAATGAAAGTAAAATGTTTGAAATAAATATATAGTATGCTATTTTTAATGTGTAGG
>KK114974.1:934683-973870 GCA_000611955.2 Stegodyphus mimosarum | reverse complement strand
GCTGGAGCTCACCACTTTTGAGATGAGTTATCGACAGCACTGAACAGACTGGATTTCACATTGCAGATAATACATAGGAAAACATCAACGCTCCTTTCATGAAGATGATGAACCTCTATCTCAGAGATCAGCGAGCTTTAGTTCTGAGAAAATGAATTCCCTGTGGATGAATAAATGTTCTTTTCTGTAAATGACGACGAGAAACGGCACTTACAAACATTGATATCCGATATAGTAAGCATATTCCACAGATAGAAGAAATCAAATCGAAGGAAAGAGAGAAGACAAAGAAACAATGAAAGGAACATATATATCAAGAAAATCTCTTGTTTTTAAAAACATTTAACATTAATGCAAAATATCGTACAGGTAATTACAGAAAACATTCCTAAGTATTGAAAAAACATTCTAACGTATAAATCATTTGATGTGTAACTACTCTGTTTTATTCTTTAAAACTAGTGTATATATGTAATTCGGTGCAAGAATTAGTGTATATTACAATACATGCATACAGTCAAGTATTAATATACATTACAGTACATGCTACCTACAAAAGTTCTTGTGCGATCTTTATTTTCGCAGTTATTGGTAATAGACGTATACTTTCTCTTACTAAAATGGATTTAATGACGCAAATAGCCATGCTTGGTATTTTTACATGTAAAATATAATTTATCTTTTAATTACGAAAGTTAACATTATTTTACCGTCACTATATTATTGTTTAATGCAAGCTCTATACTAATTGAACATAATTTAACAAAAATAAAAGCCGCATATGCATTTATTTGGACACAGTGCTTGAAGTTGATAAAAGGGAAAGAAATGAATAGACCGGATTTTTTAGTTATTATTGATCAGAAAAAGTAAAATTATTTGAGGAAGACTATGAATCTTGTTCAATTACGTTTACATTTTATAAATATTAGGTCGTTAAAAATGATTTGTACTAAGAAAAGGAAAGTAAGAGGACATCCTTTAATTTCGGATTGTACATGAATTGGTTACTACATAATAGATGCAGCTTTTCCATTTCCCAAAAAGATTCCGGATAACTGCAGAAACCAGTCTTCATATAAGTCCTCGTTGCCGGCAAATCGTTGACACCGTATATTCTCCTTCATCTTATCGAAAAGTGCCTTCCTGGTACAATATCACACGTTGTTCTTTCTACAAGCACCCAGTGAGCACAATTTTTAAGTATTTCCAAATCTTGCGGCTGTCGTGTGTACAGTTTCACTGCTAATACCCATTTCACGTTGTACCTTTCGTTGGAGTCATGTCCTTTGAGAAGTCAAATGGATCTATGCGCGGAAATCACTGCTTTGGCGATTTCTACAATCTTTTCACTATACAGCTCTCCCTGGAAAGGAACATCAAAGATAATGCTTCGATTCTTTAGTATAAAGTTGGACACTTGCTGTAGTAGAAATGATGCACTTTTCACTACTGATCTACCATTACTTATTTCTTTTACAATGCATTCATTCACCAAACTGAAGTTCCTAATTCATTTAAATACAGAGCTTCGCGCAGCAGCTTTGCTCAGTATGTACAGTCTCTACCTCTTTATGAATGTGTGCTGCTGACTTTCAAGCTTTCCAGAGAAACTAAGCAATGGACTATTATGACCATGTGCACACCAGTCTACGATCTTCTGTACTGCGCTTAATGTGATGACATATTATTGTTTTATAACCGGGACTAGTCGAAGTATCTTACGGCAGAATATTGAACTCATGTCGCCAACTGAAACAAATATCACCACGATATTCAGCTGTTTGTTACACTGGAACAGCAATACGAGTTCAAATCATCATCGAACGTATAATACTTCGAACTCTTAGTGGAGATTTTTCTTAAAAAGTGTAATGTAAATAGCGAATGAAAGCACTCTTGCAAAGAAAATGCAAATGAATATTCTCAAATGACATTTTATTAGAATCCCAAAATTCAATGTTTATCTAAACATTCCTGATATCCCATGTCTCTTACCTGGAGCTGCGGTCTGTGGAAGAATAAAAATAGCACTCGTATTCATTTTTTCAAAGTTTCTAACATCGTATGGCCATGGAAAAGAACGTAGGAAAAGCTAGAACGTCTTTGCATTGCTACACAGGAAGTGAACACGGAAAATAACGATCATTCAGCTGCCACAGGAAGGGAGAGGGAAAACGCAATCGTGTCCCCTCGCCTGTCCTACTCGCCATTCAAGAGGGGGAAACTGGTCAGACGACTTTGATAGAAAACGCCAGTGCTTTGATAGCGTTTGATAACAGGACTTAAAAGAGATAATAGGACTTCTATTTATCCCTGGTTTGATAATTTACCACTATCCGGCAGTTCGATTTTTAGATAATTATTTCATGTTTATCTTATTTACGGAAGGTACTCTGATAACACTGACGAACTCAGATGTACTATCAGTATTTAAAGCATACCGTCTTTAAATGCTTTTAGTTAATGAGCCTTTTACAGGTGTAGAAATTCCTGCAGGCGCCAATGTAATTTTGGTAATAATCTGACAAATGCCTGATAGTCTTGAAATTTCAGTTTTTCTAAAAATAATGTGCTTATATACACTGGTGAAGTAAATTAAGAGAATTTTCATATCTGAGCTACGATCTCCAGAACTACTGGACAGATTTTAATCAAATTTGGTGTGAATATAGGTTGATATAATACAAACAAAATAAACATTAAACAGTTATAAATGACACACATGTTCGTGTGTAACACTCGTATGAGTCTGAAAATCTGAAGGTCTGGCAAAAGGTCCCGCTCATTCAACGCACTTTTCAGTTCTTGGATGGTTCTCGGAGGGGGTTGCGAGTTGCAATTGCCTTCCCCAGAACGTCCCAGGCATGCTCTATAGGGTTGAGGTCTGTAGACATGGCTGGCGACTCCATCCGGCGAATATCCTTCCTCTCGAAAAATTCGTCGACCAGAAGAGCTGTAAGTGGCCTCGGGCTTTCGTCCTGTAAGATGAACTCGGGGCCCACTGCACCCCGGAATAGGCGAATATAAGGGCTCCAAGACCTCATCCTTATACCTCACACCAGTCTATCGGAGGAATCTGATGCATATTAGTTTGACACAGGCAGAAGAAAGAAAATATTACTTTAAAGAAAATTGTTTCTAATAAAAAATATTATTTAATATGAAAGTCTGAACTACAAATTCGTAACTGTTCTGATGTTCTAGAATCTTCTTTCTAGTAATATATTCTTAAAAATGTGTAAAAGATTCTCATGAGCTTTCCCTGTAAGCTAAAAAATTGCTTCAGATTATTCAAAATATGTCACTATTAATTTACTCATTCAGTAACAATTTTTCCAAAAAAGAATTAAAGCATCAAAAGTTAGATCTGCTGCGAAAAATGAGAAACGGAATCATGTGAAGCCCTGAAGTTTCACAACAGCGATACAGTAACATTACACTCTTGCTTATACGCATCGAGTGTTAATGAAATGCAACAAGTAATTTTTCAAGAGTAAAATCTGTCGAGAAATTAAATATAAGTACTTTATTTTATGAAATGTTATTCTTAAACAAAGTGCTCGTATTGGCGTGTTTCACTTAAATCTCTTTTCGCTTCTTTCCATATTCGGAAACAGGCAGTTGAATTTTCTACGCAAAAGGATAGCAAACGGTATTCCCAAATTCATTGAATGACATAAATTGCCGTAGCAACGCCATAAAGTTCCCATTGGAGCAGTATATATTTTCTGGGTCATAAACGTCAAGACAAACTATTGCACAGCCATCTACGTATCGATCCGTTCTACTCAATTCACATGCCTCAGACATGTGCTAAATTATTTTAATCACTTAATGTTATTGAAAAAAATGACGTCTTCTGCCTAACAGCATATTAAAAGCGCGGATAACCTCGGCCATTTCACACTGAATAAGAATCTCAATCCTGTTGAATTCTATTCCATGTAAGCAAACTCGATTTCAGAGAAATTTCAGGTATCTGGTTTTTCTCAAACGGAAAATAGCTTTGTTGGATATAAACCACTCACAACCGCGCTTATTTCAATTCAGTAGCACATTTTTCTCTTACTATTTGGGCTTTTCAAAGCAATTCAATTTAGAATTTTATTTCAAACTGGTAATTGATCATAAACTTTTCCTGCTTTCATTCTGGTACGTAGCTACAGATGCTTCCCATACATGTGTTAAAGGATATTTCGTGGAAGAAAGCCATTTGAAAAGATGATATAAACTCGAAGGAAACATGTATTTTTGGGTCAGCAAATAAATGATCCAGATGTCAAAGTTTTTATTTCTATAAGCTGCTGAACACGCGAAAGTAATAATCGCATATTTCGCACAGAGTTACTCCATAGAGTTTCTTTGAGAGAGTATAGAAGAAAAGTTGTGTCTTTATGTAAGCATGAACTTAATAGTTCAATTTTAATGGTTATAATTAGTTTTAGACTTTATACAAATCACGACCTAAGAAGATTCATGTTTACATTTTAAAAACGTAACTAGAAATGGATTTTTTTTATTTTAAGAGCGAAGTAAAAACGTTTTTCAGAAACAAAAATGTAAAACGTTCAGGATATTCTTGATACATCGGAAGTATAATCTTTAGAATTATTCCGAAGCTCTTTCCTGCATTCCTCTAGCCTTGCTATCAGATTTTACTCAAACAGAAAATTAAAACTGAAATCATGTCTAGATAATACCTCAAAAAACTCTCTTTCTGAATTTATATTTTTTTTATATATGTAATATATAACTCACATACAAAACTATAGAAGAATTCCGTCTAGAATTTACACATTTTATGAGGGAAAAACGGAGCTGTAGTTATACGTGTGCAACGTAAATAAAATTACTGATATTAATGAATATACTCGCTTTTCTTAATCTTTATTATATGCAAACTCTCGTGATAGTAAATTCACTCGCAAGCCTTTTGAACTTGATTTTTTAACTTTAACCAAGTTCGCATAAAATGGAACAAGTAAATTATAGGCTATATGATTTCTTCTTTAATTTCATCTTGGAAGATATACAGTAAGCTTGTTGACTACCTGCTTGCAATGCACAGTATTTCAGATTTATTCTTAAAGTACTTTTAAAGTAGGGTTAGACTCAACAAATGAAATATATCAGGAATTAATATATATTGTAATGTACGAGATAAATGCAAATCTCAAAACAAACACTACAATGGAATTATTTCAAATTAAAATCCTATGTAAATCTGGAAAACAAATGGCAGATTGATTTATTGACATTTCTTGAAATTTTAACCTCCTGAAGCAGATATGACCTCAGACCTGAAGCAGATCTCAAAGGGAGAACTAATGTTAACAAATTTGGTTTAAGAGTTCTTTCTGCCTGTAGTTATACAGGTTGCCTTTAAATATTTCACTTATTTATACTAAATAAAATATGAAATCAAGAAGTAAACCCTACTACAAACTTAATAATCTTCTTTATTACACAACATAAAGTAACTATAAACAGAAATCTAAATAGTCACAAACTGCAGGTCCAATAAAAAGTGTTTTAAAGTTCTAATCATTTTTAAATTCTTCAGGAAGACAGAATCCTTGATTTGATGCGTTGCGGTTTCTTTATTTGGATAATGCAAAGCAAATTATCCTCTTTGCTTAAAGAAAGGGATGCCTCCGTGGGGGGACTTTCTAAAGAAATCTGGCTTGTATCCATGTCACACATGAAGAAAACTACGAAAAGTAACTATGCAGCCAGCCCGTTCTCCCTGATAATAGCCCAAGTCGAACTACCAGTGTTTAGCGGTCTTTAACACCTCCCACCACTGTTTGGGCCTCTTTTCATTTGGTATTCCTATTTCTTGAAGATCTTAAACAGACCATTAAATTTTCAAACCGGGAAACAAAAAAGATGAGCTATGCTCTAATCATTAATAACTTGAAGTCTAACCACTATATCCCAAACTCATTCAAGGAAGGAAGCCCCCCCCATACTCACATAAAGTGTGAATGGGAAAACATGGCGAGAACCAAGCTACCAATCTAAAGTGGCGACATTTTATCATCCATTACATGTTAATTCAAGTACCATTACAGATGGGTTTACAGTCGGAGCAGGAAACGTGAAAAATGAATTTTTTGCTCGCCAGAAAACGAATCACAGGTTTTCTATTTGCGAACTGTATGTGCTAACCACTACCTAGGCATGATCCCTTATAATCTAAATTACGTCACGCACATGAAGCTATTATCATATATGTTAAACTTAGGAGTTAGCGTCTCACCTAGCAGCCACAGGAAGCAAGAATCTTTGCTGCCTGTCTCTGTTTATATACGATCCAGTAGCTTAAAGGCTGACTTTAGATAGAGAAGGCGAGCGAGGTTAGAGAGTTTAAGCTTGCGTACATTCCATGTAATGGCGAAGTTCATTCTGCAGTTGAACGTTTCAGTGTCTGGTATAGAAATCATTGCAAGATCTTGGATAGGACAAGGTTGTAGACTTGGTAACAAAGACGTCAATAATTCATAGTGGATATTCTGGTACTGTCAAATACTATGTGTTATTATGCAACCATACATCCCCGGAATAATAAATCGGTTCATGTCCTGAACTACCTGTACCGTGATAAGGGGTTCCTCAACTTCATATTTGAACTCCTGGCTCTCCGAGTTCGAGGATCCAGCGGTTGTTGCTGCGTCTAATGGCTAAATAACAAAATGAAGGATCTTTATATCTCGCATCATGGATGTCGTATTTGACCTTTTTATCGTCCGAAAACTATTGGTATCTTAATAAATACAACAACTTGGCATCGTATGTTCACTAGATGAAAAATTCTTATAGCGCGCATTATGTCAGTATTTTTATCATCAAAATTACATTTGTAGAATGTGACCATTAACAGAAACTGATTTCATCTAAAAATCATGTCCGCCCCAAAAAAAGGATAATACTATGTTTCGCAACGCTATTCATCACTCGAAATTGCGAAAAATATTTTTTATCACATAGTCGGAGAAGCTTATTTTAGAGAAACAATGATAGCCAGGAAATTGCCGGAGCTTCCCCACTGCTACAGGTAATTTCTTAACTTGCATGTGGCACTGATTGTTATGCGATAGTTCTCAATTATTGATTCTTTTACTTAGCTCACGTTTCGTGATCGTGTAGCTATAAAAGTAAAATAACAAGCGTAAGTATTTTCTGCGTTTAATATGCCCTCGTTTTTGTAGATAGGAGGACAAGTCTCATATTAAAATATGCTAGATTAAGAGATTTTAATTATTTTTTTAAGTTGTTGCCCCGATAATTAAATTAAAAAATGATAAGAATATATTTAGATAGATTAAAAATTTATTGCGCTGTTTCGGTGTAATAACCGAATGTTATTGATATATTAAGAATGATGTTGCTTAGCCGAAATCTAAAGAAAGAATAATATCTCTACTTACTTTAAATACTGCGTAGTGCCAAGAAGAAAAAAACAACTACATTTCGCATGTTAACTTTAATCTGCTCGAAGCTACTTTATTAATTATTATCTCCGTTTAAATGCTGCCAATAAATCACAATTTTCACCAACATCGTGCAAAGTTCTTTTAACTCTTTCGCATCGAGGGAGGCCAAAATCGGTTTCACTCAAACATCCAAAACGCCGGTATGTATGTCTTTTTTGTTAGAATGGATTTTTCCCCCCATGCCAAGTAGAATGCTACAGCACTAACAATAACCTACCTAAGTAGAGCGAAAATATCTATCTTGAGATCTTCATGCACTTTCACCACTTTGTGCCGTTTTCCCTTAGGACAGGATTACAACTTCAGGCATCAATAGCTAAACATTGGCGATAAACAAAGGCGAAGGAAGACGGATTTAAATAATAGAACTACTTTAGTCGCTTTAAAAGAATGATTGGAATGCCATTTAACAACACCCAAAGGCAATGAGCCATGCACTAACGTGATAGGAGAAAGCACCAGGTAGAAAATAATTCGTTCGGTCGGTGGGGGGACTTGCGGATGTCTGAATTTGGGTGACTTGCCAAAGAGTTAAGTTCTGTAACACAAATTCAAAATAAAGACGGACAAGAATGCCATGTTGCTGTCTTAGTCAACCCGAAAAATCAATTTTATTACCAGCATTTGAAAAACGAAATATCAAGTAACGTCTTCTCAGTTGGATAGTCGTCCGTTATTTTAACTACAATATTAATTAAAATATTAAAAATTTAACTACAATATTACCGATTTTAACTACAAAGTCTTTAATCGAGGAAAGGACTTGAACACAGGTTGCCATGTTGCTACCTTAATGAATCCGAATAATCATTCTTATTATCATCATTTGAAGAATGAAATATCAAGTAGCGTTTTCTTGATTGATAGTCACTCGTTATTTTAACAACAGTATTAGCTATAATATTAAAAATGTTAACTACAGTAATCCAGGTTTTAACTACAAAGTCTCTAGTCGTGAAAGGGATTCTAACACGGACTTTGGCGCTTACAAAAAAAAAAAAAAAAAACTAACGAACATTTGCTAGTTGCATAATAAGAAAAATCTTGAGAAAAATTTTCCTTACGGCTAGTTGAAAGGGTATCTGAAGAAATTCGTCGTTTCTCTTTGATTCAGATCTCCAGATGATCTGTTTCTCCAGATCGTTGCATGGAAAAAAAATAAGAAGCTTGAAAAATAGTCGATGCATTCTCAGCCAAAGAACGCGAATGGAAGTTGAGTCTTCTGTCTACTCTAACTTCTCGCAGTTCAAGTGGAAGAAAACTGGTCTGACTAGGCTTCTCGCAGTCACAGCGCGACATCGATAACAGTTAAACTATCAAAATTCAAACGTGAAGCTTCTTCTCACAGCGTGGCTGGCCTCCTCAAGCCCCTGAAGCAATATCTTCATTATTATCTCTGTATTCTGTCCAACAGACGTACTAAAAATATGCGTAGAAATATCCCTTCTCGAAATTTCTCATTTCTTTCTTTATCAAAAATTGAAAGCTTGTTGTATAGATGTCTTGATCTCTGGCAATGTATTCTAGAACTTTTTATTCTGAACTGTATTATTAAGCTTTTTCCTATGAAACAACGTGTTGTACAATCATATCTGACATTATATGTTGTACAATATAATGTCAGATATGATTGCATACACACTACATTATTAATGATTTACATCTCATTTGTTCTATATAAAGATGCAAAAATTAAACCAATTGCATTCGTCCTTGCATTGCCTTCTTATAGCTCCTACTCTAAAACAATTCAATCTTACATATCTGTATGCAACAGCAGATCCCTTTATAAATCGCGGTGATGAGTTTGCCCATTATTATGATACCTACTTAAAACATCGCTTGTTCTCTCCGTAGCTTCTTCTTTCTTGCTTCATTAGTGTGTAAACTGAATCTCTCTTCTTCTGTAAAAAAACGATGACCCTACTACTTTTGGGTTCAGCTTAATGGAACACAACGTTAAAAGCGATAGCCCTAAGGTGGCATCAAGGGCAACTCACAAGGAAACAATCCCAACAGAGAGACCTCTCTTGTAACTCATTATGAGTATTCCCTGGAATTTTACCCCTCGTGTTTGACGCACTTTAGAAAAATAGTCATCAGTCTGTTTAGACTCAGGGAGCAGTCATACAGTGGATTTATTGACAAACTCAGAACTTTCAAGAGCGATGAATGTCTACCATTTCTTTCGTTGACAGAAAAGTTTAGGATCTCTAACGCATTGAATATCACCCTTGATTCTAAATTTTTCTATCCATCCAGTTCCAGCAGTTCTTTACCATTGAAAATCGAACTTTGTCGCCTTAAAAATGCAATCGTTTTCCTAACTAAACACAAATACATTAAATGATGCACTGACTTTAGCAATAATTAGACAATCAGTTTCTTGAGCCTTTCAATCACGTGTCGTTTCTTCATATTCAGCTCACATCAGTCATACTGCGTCATTGCCTATACTTCTATAGTTAATAAGATTTATTCACATTGCTTTTCACATGTTGGTAATCAAATTTGTTTTATAACCTACTATGGAAGCGCAACCGTATTTTTGAGAAGGGTATTGTTAGTTTTCTAATCTTGAAAATTATTTGATTTATTTCATTTGATTATTATGAAAACTGTGTTAATAGCATTACATAGAAAATTCTATTTTTACAAGGCTAACTGGGCCATATTTTTCCTGCATGTTTTTCTAAGTTTGCAGTGCTTGCAGGAGCAATATTTTTATGAGCCCCTCAAATAGTCGAATGGGATTTTACCTATTTATTTCTATATTATGTGACTAGAACGCTTTTGGTTTACCATTATATGTTTTAAAACAACTTTAATTACTAATTGACAGTAACACTTTGTGAGAAAATGTTTAACAACAAATGTTTCCGTTTAATGTCTTTATCAGCATGGAAATATGTTAATTTCTGTATGTATGAATACTAATACGTCCTTAACACATTACAATCTGTTTGTGTTCTGATTACCTACTATAAACATTACTTGCCATGAGCAAATTTTCATTAAAGCACGAAGGGAAAAAATATCCTGCCCTTCTCATTATTGGAAAATTTAAATGATTTTAGAAATAGCTGATAATAAAAAGTGTTGTTGATACTCTGAAGCTGTGTCGAGGTAAAGCGGATTCGTTTCGTTATCATATTTGTTTAAAAAGCTGCATTATCAACAAGCTATCGATGTATGACGAAAAACCCTTCAACAATTTAGAAATGAAGAACGCATCATAGCGCATATACTTTGCTGTTAACGAGATTGCTAAGCTAAGATTATGCTGCTGAAGCGTTTGAAGAGAATTATTCTACCAATGTCGTTAGGACGCAAAAGGGGTAGCTATCGAGGCCCTTCCGGCCAATTTAACAGTTATGTGGAAGCGCTTGACAAGGTCATAAAGAACACCTAAAACTCCGGCGGTAACAGCGTTGAAGATGGAGATGAATGTCGAATCCAATGAAGCGTGAAAATTGTTAAGTGTAATAACGGATAAGTTTTCACCGCTCATCACTCTTCAAATCCCTCACGTGCAAAAAGAAACCTGAGTTTTTCGAATAAAAATAAAATCACGATATTTTTGCTGTAAGGACACAAACCAAACCATGCTATTTGATCACTTTGCTTTGGAAGTTTAGTCGCGTAAAGTGTAGATTTAATTAAATATTTAAATTACGGAAAAAATTATACTCCTTAAATACATTAAGATCCGTAAGAGTTGTAGTTTTTTGTTTCTAAATATTCCTAAAGATTACAGCTACACAATACACATTTAACATGAAGTATCGTTGAACTGTGAAATTAAACTAATAAGGAAATTATAAATCTAACATCTATTGAATATATCCTAATTTAATCGAGACTTCATAATATTTTACCTGGCTAGGGTAGTTTCCTTTTGCTTTACATAAAAGATCTTATTTTAAATAGAAAATCAATGAGCATTTAATACATGAGTTTCAAAGTGCTGAAATATTTATATTAACAAGAAAGTATGTTTCGAAGAAATTAACTGGTTATATTTATATAAAAGTTGTCACCGGATGTTTTTATTTGCGAAAGGGACATCCAGTGCTGAACAGGAAATATATCCCTATCTTTTTAATCTTATTTCTCAAAAAACTCGTTTTGCTAGTTGGGTCTAAATTGAAATAAAATTTTGGAATACTTACACATTTAGTTTTAATCGTTAAAGATAAAACAGTTAGTTTTAATCGTTAGATATAAGAACAAAAAGTAAAATTAGATACAGTTAAGAAAAAAAATGTTTGGAAACTAAAAACGTGTCACTGTAAAGATTTGCGGAAATATTAATAAATTTTCTTTCCTTATTTAGAAACTCTTTTGGTTGAGAAACGTTTTTATGATTCTAAGTAAATTTTAACTTAAAATTTACACATTAAGGCCACAAAGCTCCTCAGATTGCTTTGTCAAATTAATTTGAATACTATTATTTACAGTAATTTCTGTGAAAATTGCAATATAAATATACTATGTATGTGCGAATAATATCATAACTCATTTCCTAAATATTCAAATAATTTCTGCTTCCAAAGCTTAGCTGTTAATGCAAAGAGAAATGCAGGCATTCAAGTCCTAGGCTGAACGCATATCCAAATGTTGCTAGAATTGGATATCTATACCGTGATTTATGAACAAAGAGTTTATTAGTAGCAGATGTATAGGACTCACTTTAAGTTCAATATAAATATTTCATGATATATTAGCTTGCAGTTACATGGAAAGGAAATGTTTAAAGATGAGAAGAGACTCTGAAAGTTTGAAAGCACAACTATAACGATAACTAATAAAAAAATTATGAAACATTTCCCAATTTACGAAATGATGGATTATCCGTTTCCTCTTTCAAGTTCGAAAATAGGATTCTGCTTGCATAAAATATTAAACCAATGTCTTTCAGGCCCTAATAGGCTGATAAGCGAATTATGGTATAGTGTGAAGCAAAATTATAATGTCTTACGAAGCTTAAAATACCTTTTGATTAACACTTTAAATTCAATAGAAGGCACTCTTTGTGCTACAGAACGAAACTCTGCCGCTTTCGAGTATTTAAAATAACATAAATTCAAATTCAAATTCAAATAGTAACCTAGTCTGAGACTGCGCACAAAATAATCTGCTTAAGCTAGCGCAAGTAATTAACGCTCAGTATTTAACGTCGGCTAGCAAAATGGCTAAACCCGGAATAACGTTTAGAAGAGCTGGCTATATGACGTGAACTGTAAGTGAGGCTTCCAGAAGCTCTAAATCATTCAAACCCTCTAATTTGCGTTGTAGTTAGGACTATAGAAAGAATAAGTTACTTCAAAGTATCGTCATAATTGGTTAATAAACATTAAATTCTGCAACTGTAAATAACAAAAAAATTTAATATATAATGCGTAATAGCAATTTAAATTATTATATGTTTCACATACTGTAGACATAATTTAAAATATGTTGAACACTATCTTCTTTATTAGTAAATCCCAGGAAGGAAATTTTTTATTTCATGGTTTCTGGATGGATAAATACTTTTCTATGACAAAATTGTTTTTATGAAATACGAAAAATAATTTTTCCTTTGAATACTTCCATTCAGTCGGCAATGAATAGATAAATTAACGTAATTAAGTTTTGTTTTATATTTTTCCTTAAAACTACCAGTACCTTCTATGAAGACAATAAATGATACATTAAGTTGTAGAGACATTAGGTATTTTTTTTAAACCAGGAGAGTTAAAAAATGAGCAGTGCCCTCGCCGGCAATCGAACGAGGACCTCTCGAATACGCGCCGAGCGTGTTGACCATTGCATCACGAAGGCATGCTATGAAGGCGGGAGAAATAGTTTATAAAGTAAATTACCTAAAATATTGCTATTATTCTAACGCAGGTGGAAACGAATGAGGGAAGAAAACTCAATATCCTAATATCATTCCAAAGTAATTACCCACTTTGAATTGAAAAGCTAAGAACTGTGAGTCCTCTGTAGATGTATTTGATACACCGTTCAGTTGATCATAAAACAGAAAAATATCAGTATCTCATAAAATAGTTCTTCCCAAAACTTTAGAAATGTCCTTTTCATAACATTTACCATAAAATTATGCCTTTCGAAAATGAATAAAAAGGTCTCCCGACAAACGTTATTTATTAGAAGACTAATCTTTTCTAGTCACATTAAAATTTAGTTAAAATTTTGATTTCCATCGCCACAGTTTATTCTGAAAATATATAAATATTTTCTTACCATATATATTTAAGAATTAAATGCATCGAAAAAACCAGTTTTCGTTTTGTCACTGGAAATGACTTCTGAATTGGGCAGCGTAGAATGCTTTCAGAAGAATTATCGTATTACTGAAAATTAATTACGAAGGAAAGATGCCTTCATATATAATTAGAATAAAGAATCACGTCAAATGGTTGATACTTTTTCTTGCGTTAGAATCAAAGCCTTTCTAAAGGGACACGTTTTAGCATCATTGTTGTTTATTTACTTGACTTAAATTTCCGGAACTTCACGCAGGCATTTCATTAGCGTTCAATGATTTTATCGACTTGGCAACTGGTGGCCCTAAGAATATTCTGAAAATATTTTTTAGGTAGATGGAAATAATTATTTTTCGATAATTGAAAGGAATTCAACGCATCGATTTCAAATGCACTTGGTGTCTATGAAACATCAAATAAACAATAAAATTAAGGAATGTTGGCCGAATGCTACCATGACACATAAATCAAACGATTGAAACTGCTATTTCAATGAAAAAGATTCGTTTACTTTTACAGTTCGATTTTATTAGATTGCAAATTGCTGAAGAAATGCGTATTAATATATAAAACTGGAATTGTCAAGAAATTGCATCGGACACTGTGGAGTGACAAATTAGGGTCTAACACTTTTTGTATGTGTCTTGAAATGTGAAAAAAATAATGTTGTTGGAATTCGTTGCAAAATCAATTTGAACATCATCAATTGTAATGCATAAAGTTATAATAAACAAATATTTCTTTCGACTGAAATATAGTGGGAATAAAGCACAACTGGATGTATTAATTCGATATGATGTTCACAATGCAATCTTTCATTAGCATATTTTTTTCTTGGCCAACCTGAAAATAAATTCCTTAGTCACGTGGAATATAAATCTGTACCAAATATTACAAGTGAAGCGTAAACTGGACAGAGCAACTTAAAATGAAATTAGGCATGGGATATTTATCAATAAACTGTGTATATGTATTTATGTGATAATTTATAGAAAAGAGGACAGCCGGTGTAGCATACTTGTTTAGAGTTTTAGTTTCCGATAGATAAACATACCACAATTTGAAAACTTTACTGTTTTTGGTGCATGATCATTTGTGTACAAATATATTTAACAGACTTGCAATGAAGCATGCGATTAAAACAAACACGCATTGCGAAATTAATGACATTTTATTTAAGACTTGAAGCAGAATTTTTTTTGCCAGCACACTTTGAAAAACGTCTCTTCTGCGTTTCAGCATAGTTTCTACTGAAGTGTACTTTATTTGCACTAATGTTATTTTACATTTATATCACTGATAAGATTTAAGACTGTTGTTTTTAGAAAAGTCTTTTCTTGTCCAAAGAATAAATGTTTAATCTGGAAATTAAACATTTATTCTTCCATTCTTCTTTTCAGTTAAAGCATAAGAAATATTATTATAATATATATAATAAAATGAGTTTGATAAATTTAAAGTAAGTATTATAACTTGAACTTCAAACAGAGAAAATTTAAAACTTAAATTAAGCATAATATTAAAGAAACAGTCTAAGCTGGAAACGGATCTGAGGTTGAATTCATCTTTTTGAAATCACTTTTTTTTCAGTGCAGCAGAACAATTGAGAATAAGTTGCATTAGATAGCCAGATGATTTCCAATAACCTCAATATTCCACTCTGGGTGCAGAAATTAATGAAATGTTCATGTAAGTGGCTTTGAGTCTTTGATTTTTGTATCGAGAAACATGGATTAATTTCTTGAAATATCCACTCTTCGGATGTACAAGAAGATAATGAAGCAGAAATTATTCTCCCAATTTGTCAATTCTTTAATCTGTATACATGAAATAAATTACCTAATAAGTTCTACCTGTTTCAAATCCTTTTTCTACGATTTTCTAAATGACTGCAATTAGAAAAGTGTAGAATTACTTATGAAATTCTTTGGCAATATTTTTAAAGCAATCCCAGATACCCAAATGAGAATTTTTTTGATTAGAAAACACTGTATGTTTATATTTGTTTCCAAGTGACACAATTTTTCTTAAGTATTTTTGTACGCACATTTATGTCATTTTCATCGTTAAAAGGTAAGGTTTCGTATTCATATAATATGCTCTTGGATTTGACTCTAAAATACTACGGCAAAACCTGCAGGTGCGTGGAACCATTTTCAGATCCAGCGACATGTAAATCATCGTACAACTGATTTATGGCGTCTTGAAAGTAATCTAGATCTACTTACGTATTTGTATTTTCTATAGTTCTTAAGATTTTTTTCAAATGCTTGTTTTCTGCCTAATAGATTCCGTAATAGTTGCATACTTTTTCACAAATAATTGGTAACAGTGATGTGACGCAACACGCGTTACAGAACAAAACAAAACGCCGCCGGAGTAGGTCCATGTCATGATCTTAAATACAGTTACATTAGAACATTAAAAGAAGATTTGATGAACACTAGAAGTACAAATGGTATGCAATATACACGCGTATAAATATTATTTACAAACTTAGTTTATTTGGACATGAATAGGTACTTATGAAGTTGCCTAGGTATATACAAAGAAAGGGCTTTCACAGTTTTGAATAACACTATGCTGTGCATATTGCAACAGCAAACGACATGAGATGATTTATAGTCATGCACAGTTCTTGAAGCATTAATCTCCCTTCTGAGATGAAAGAAAAACTTAATTTCGAGGGTTGGAATCGCTTATCATAGCACAGTAATTTAATATGTTGTACAAAATTTTGTGAGAGTGTAAGGAATAGACTGTTTTCCGCCCATGCTGCCCAGTAAAGCACATGGTTTTGCAACATGCTGTTGCTTTGCATTGGAACACATACGGAAGTGCTTCTTCTGCACATTGGCATTGATCTGATGACACGCGTTGCAGAAATGTTTCCTGTATGCAAATAGCAGCAACTAACTGTGGAAACTGAAGATTTTAAGTTCTTTATATTTTAATTTTCAAGCATGAGCAATTGAAATTAATGCGAATAACGTTCATAAACAGTCGGAGGAGAAAACTTCTATAATTTTATGCGATTGTTAGTCAACTATATTAAATTTCTCTCTTTTTTCCAGTACTATTATGTTAACCAGAAATAATATTTAATCTGTTTTTGACGTTCTTTACTTTTCAGTATCCCTGAAATTGAACGCATTTCATTTCATCTGCCAAATTATTTTACGTTAAACCTTTTCTAGAGTACTGGATGTTAAATGCACTAATTTTAGAACTTTGATTTACGCTTGAAATAATTCAGATCAAAATGTAATTTTAAACGAAAGAACTTATATTTTACATTGTTTTATCCTAATGTTAAATCTTCCAAATTCTTTTACTGTATCACTTTGTTTACTCTGTAAGAAATGCTGCTTTAAGTGTAAAACGTCGAACAATCAATACCATCTAAACTACTTTCAGGTACAGGAATGCAAAGAACTTTTCCCTGAACACTGCACATTTCCTAATATTGTCAAGGAGCTATATGATACATTTTTCCCATTTTAGGTACCTACATTCTTTCCATGTCATAAGTAAATACGCTTTGAAAATTTTATGTTTTGTTTTTCATATTATTTGTTACGAATCCAGAAAGCATAAATCTTTGGCATCAATAAAACTGACATATATTACTGTTCGAAATAAATGACTGAAGTAGCGAAAGACAAAAATAATCAACGCAGTGCTTGCTGTGGGATCATTTATAGGAGAGTATTGGAAAAGTAATTCTTTAACAACATAACGAGACAATACACAAGCTAAAACTGAACTGAAAATATTTAAAACAAATGAACGTAAATTGTAAAAGCAATAAAATGATATTTCTTGGGTTGTAATGATCTAACCATAGTTGTACATTTTTACTTAATTAGCTTGTGAATCTCCAAAAATCTGAATTATTGTGCTTACAAATATTTTAAAGCAAATCAGGCATTTTCGTGGTTTTCCTCGTGTATAACGCGAATACGTACCAATTTACCTTAAGTAATCTTTAAAGGCAGCCGCCTCATTAGACAGATAGCCTTCGTGTGCTTTGTAGTAATTTAAACAAATAAGCAACATGTCAAAGATGCACAGTGAAAAAGTTGTTATTAACCATAATATTTTGTTAAAAGTTGCCGTTTCGCTTCATAACTCAGAGAAAATTTACATCCCCTGCTCTTTGATGTCATTTAATGATGGGCAATTAATTATTACTAGAAGTTGGTTTGCTTTCTTAAATAGGGCAAAGTACACGAAAACTATCTCCCTAAGGGTACAGATGCCTTCGTGAAGGTTTTTGCTAAAAGAAACTGGCTCATATTCACGTTACACACGAGAAAAACCACGAAAAACAACCACGCAGCCGCGATTCTTAATTCCAAGAATTAAATGAGGGTTTAACTTCTAGAACGTACTTGAGAGAAATTAACTACTGAGACACCGGTGAAGTAGCCATTAAACAAAGGGATAAAAGACTTAAAATATTCATCAACTTAGATATTAAAAGTTTTAATTTATGTGCACCAAAATAAATTAATTCTAATTCAAAGCAAAGCAAAATCAATTCTAATTCATTATTAATGGCGATTGTTTCTTGATGTCCCTAAATTAACAGCTATTCTCGCAATGGCATATGATGTTTTCTCCCTCCTTCTAGAATCCTTTCATGGTGTAATTGAAAGCACACTCGTCGCATGTTCGAGGTGTCCTGATTCGAGTCCTGGCGGTGGCATTGCTCATTTTTCATGTCGCCTGCTTCCAAAAACCCTAATGGTTCTATAGTGGCACCCGAACTAAAAATTCGGTGGACATAATTTGTCACCACCAGGATTTAGAGATTAGGTCCCCTAATCCTCAGTCGTCCTTTAAAAAGATGAGTATATAAGGTATTTTATACCTCTTTCCAGCTTGCCTTAGTGGTGTAACGGTAGCACATTCGACGCGTATTGAAGAGATCCAGGTTCGAATCCTGGCAAGGGCATTTTTCATTTTTCATGTCTTCTGCTTCAAAAATAACCTAACAACTCTACAAGGGAAAATACAGGAACTGCACCGAGTGAAAATCTAGTAATAATGTTAGCTTTCTTACAGCATTCTGCCTCTTTCATCCTAGTTAAATTTGCATTTTAGATTCATGATTTGAGAAATTTGTAATCAACGTGATCGTATGACTTTAAAGAAATGAAAAATAAAAGCCTAACTACAACTTGTAAAGAACTAGGGGTCAAACACTAATTTTCCTGAACCGCACAAAGGAAAAACAAAGATAATTTTCTTTTCATTCAGTCTTTTATAAAGAAATATTAGACGAAATATCCTGTTGATGTAGACATTGATAATTTTAGAATGTCAACCGAAATAAGTTTAATTTCAATACCTGGCGTATAAGGCTACTGTGCGAGTAATCTAAAATTAACAATATTTTGTTTCAGCAGCGTCATTAAGTTTTGTGTGAGCATGAAAAATCAAGAGCGCTCTAACGGGGAATCTGACACAAGCCGGATGTTCTGTCACTTAAATCAAAAAGTGATATTAGAGAAAGGTTTAAATCACTAATCCCTTACTCTATAATTCATGTATTTCTTAAAGGTGTTTCCCAGAACGTGCTTATCTTAATATGTAATCTTTTATGAAATACGAATTATTTACCAAAAAATAACGCATCGATAAGTATGATGTCATTATTTTTGTATCTTGATTGCATAAGGATCTACAATTAATGTGGCATTCTTTAATATTGTAACTCAAATTTAGGAACACTATACTATGAAAGAATTTCCTTCAGAATGCAGGTGAGACATCCTATTAAAGTATATGTTAATATTGAAAATTATCGGTACTAGGGTGGCTTTGATATTTTTGAGATATAGCTAAATGGTTCAAGTTAAACCTGCCAAAATTTAGTAGTAATGAATACAGTTCTGTCCAACATCAATGTAATTTTGTAGTAGAATTTTCCAAATATTAAATGCTTTAAGTCATCCGTTTCTCAAAATTGATGAAAAATATGTTTTTACAGCCGTATCAATCTCTTGAACGGAATGAAAACGAAGGACACGTAAATTTTGATTTAAATTTAAAAATAACCGTGTAGTAAGATCAGGAGTACAGGACGTATGTACTTTCATTTCAGTGTTGATATTTTTGTTCAAGAAATTAATTATCAATTATGCTGAATGACAAAATGTATTATCATGGTGAACCGAAAGTCCTCTAATTTCTACTTTTTAAAAAATATAGGGAGATATTTAGTGGTGAACCAGTGTGATGTAATTTTTTGTTGATTCTCTAACTTGATGGATTTGATCATTCCTGTACTTCTGAAGAAAATTTCATACATTTTGCTTTTATTGCTCACTGCCTTATCACTACTGCTGATTTCACTCATCTTCAAAGACCTGTATCTTATTTTTTTGAAGTATGGAATGTCAGAAACTAGAATCTGGGTGCAGCCCGGACCATATAGTGAATATATATTCGCTTTATAGCCAAAAATGGGCTGCATCCGAGAGAACACCAAGAAGAGGGGGGAAAAAGAAAAAAAAAGGAAGAAAACAAACACAGCAAAGAATATTATGAAATAAAAGAACGTAACAGGAAAAACATAAAATCGCAAGCACAGATAAAACACGCCCACATACCACACACACATACACACACGTCAAAAAAGGGGGAGGAGAATCCCCTAATTTTCAGTTCCGTCCTATCCTTATTAGTGTTTATTTTTTTCATAATATCCTGTGTGATTTTTATATTTCTTTTAAAGTACTAATGACTTTCACTGTCAATTTAAAAATCTTCTCTTTGATCAGCAGTTAGTTCACATGATGTCAAAAAAGGATATGTGCGTTTCATAACCAGCTATGATGTTAGAAAAATGAAAATATGCGATGTCTACCATCATTATGTAATTTTAGGGTTTCTTTGTTGATTTCGACATGCTCCGTATTTTGGTGTTCTATCAATTTATAAAGGACTAACACGAGCTAATTTTTTCATATGCAGTTTTTCACGAATAATTTTTTTCATAGCTTCGAATCCAATGTTAAGTTCCTTCTATATCATTTTTAGGTACAACGATTATCATTGATTAAGACATTTCGTATAGTAGACACATTTTCTGACATTATAGCTCACAAACGAGTTCCTGTGTGTTCTTCATTCAGGTGAAAACGTCGACCTCTAGGAAATTCTATAAACCATATGAATACAGTGGTAAAAGATGGGACACCAATTCCATATGCTACTTATAGTATTTGAAGGCATTCTTCTCGATTTAGCCGCACTTTAAAATCATAGCAAATCACATCACGTTAGTGATCTCGAATGAACTCCATTTTCCTTTTTGAAAGTTAGTTCCACGATAGATAAATTACAGTTGTTGCTTTAAATTATCGTCTACGGGCATAAAAGTGTTTACATCTCCAACAAATCATTTTCTTTTAAGCGCACGTTGCCTATCATTGTCTGAAATATTTTATAGTTACCTATGTATTTGCTGTCTAAATTTCGTTTATAGTAAGAATTTTAAAGTCGTGTCCTCACGAAATTTAGTTTATTTTCAGAAATGATTAGCTTATTAAATTGCTGAGTGCATTCGTTAAAATACTTGTTCTTGCTTAAAATCTTATTGCAAAACCCATTATTTGAGTTAATTCATTGAATTTAATAACACGGAACATTTCTTAACTTTTATTCTAGTATGTATAAGGATCAGCACCATATTGATATTTCAGGAAGTAGGAAAATTACTAAGTTTTCATCGCTAGTGTATCATGGTTGTATCTGTTTTTATCACTGATGAATAACTTTATTACTTTGAATATCATTGCACTTGTATCACACAGGGAAGTGCAAACAGAGGTTTGCATATTTTATCCATCTATATGAATGAACTCCCCCTTTACTAACATTCGAGAAGAAAGAGTGCAATATCTAACTGGCAAGCTAACACAGCAAGGCTGCTGACATGATAATATTTCAAACTGAGCTCCAAAGTGGCAGCAGAAATGTGTTTTGGTCGTACATAAAAATGTCACATCCAATAACATTCATGTTACAGAAGAGCTAAAATCAATTTTGAAAACAAATTCAAGATAACTAAGTAGATGAGTTCAAGTACATGTTGAAAAATGGGAATTGTATTTGTCTAAATGAACTGCATTGATGGGTAAAGATTTTAAGAAAGATCAACCGCAAACTATGCATCATGCATTACACAGCTGGTACGAAAAAGCATACATTTTCAGTTTTTATTACCTGGCCTACTATGATCTAAATCATTGATTCTTATGCATATTTTGAACCTCTTATAACAGGAGGATTAGCAAATAGTCTCTTAAAAGTTAACTTACTTTTCATCATTTAACAATGTGTAATAAATATCTCGAGCTTAATGCAACAGCTTAGAAATCTCTTACATACATGAAATAAAGTATAAAGAAACTATATGTATGCAGGTGCGTGTCTGTGTGACATATTTGATTATTTAATAACTGTGAGTGTATAACTATTTAAAGACTGTACTTTTCTGCTAATTAAAAAATTCTTTAGAGGAAGAATAGGGAAATGTGACTTCGTTGGCTCATTTTTCCGAGAAGCTAGTTATGTGAGATAGAGGCAGATGCTAAATTTTATGTATGCTGTATGTATAACTATGTTTTGATTAGTATATTAAACCAAACGAAGTCCAGATTGAAGCACAGTGTGCCGTCTTAATCTCTAGCAAACACTGATTATGTAACATATTTATTCTTCATCTTATTTCATAATATACACAGACACATATAATAAGTAATAAATTAATTAAATATTTCTGTTATATTTTGATCTATCATGTTTATTTTTCAAATTTCCATTTTACAGTAAGTATTAATTATATTAATTCTGACTCGCCCAAAAACATTGTAAAAGAATTTTTCTTTACTGTACCCATAAATACATATAGATAATTTTATATATCATATATAATTATAATTCTCTATTATACGTTGTAAAATATCTTCACTGTTGCGCTCCCTGTAGCAGCATCCGACGGGACCTCGGCTATATTAATTGCTTTAAAAGCAGAGATTACCAAAATTATCTGTGAAAAGGTAGAAATACAAATAAAATATTCCAACAAGATATGTCCAAAGTGAACAAAATGTAAATAAAATACACGCATAATACAAAAAGTTCGCTCGAGAAATGGAAAAATTTTAAACTAAAATTTAACAATTTTTTTCCAAAAGGAAAGGTGTATGAGTAAATTAAAGGTTTTGCCAATTTGTTTAATGATAACAGCAATTTAGATTTTGTTCTTTTGAATTTCTTGCATTTGCATTATTACATTGATAAACAGTACTGTACTTTCTGTGACCCTCAATGGCCACGGACCGTTACCAACTTCTGAAATCACTGGAATTTCCTGAATTTAGGTTCTTTTATTTTTTCCTTATTAGATCTTAAAATAATTATAGACTTAAATTTTAACGTTTTGAACAGCTTGTAGCAGAAGATCGTGGACTCATCTGCCTTGACCACGTGTTTCGTAAAATTATCTGAAATGCAACAGCGTATCTTACACTTGTATAGTGTGGGTTTTGCTTGATTGAAACACTTGCTCATTTAAACTTTCATCATTTTATTAAGGATACCATTTTTAATTATCTTTGTTTTTGTTCTGAATTTATTCAAATAAGCCTAATACGATTAAGGGACTGCTAATGATGAAATTAAAAAACCTGAATTCTTAATTTTTCTATTTCATGAGTATAAATTTGATTTTGACACACATTGCTTTTATATTTTGCGCCTTCTGCATATCAATGATTGTTTTATTTTGTTTCTCATTTTACTTCCTTATAATTTTTATATGTATATACATGTATTAATACTACAAAAAAATACAAAGTAAAATGCAGTTAAAAACTTAATCCATTTGCGCGGTGAAAGCTGCAACAGGTGGTGGTAAAAATTCAAAATTAAATTAAAAAATAATATGTTTAAAATTCATTCCATAGTCATTTCAGAATAAATATATGTAAAACTAAATACCGAAAGCTTAGTGGCAAAGTGCAAGAAAAAGAGAGCAAAAATATGCCAAAAGTGAAATAAGAACCTTACATCCTTCGTTGCACCCTCTTCAGTAGGGTGGTGAAACGAAAGAAACCAGGCGTTTTTGACACCACTCTTGTCCTCTTAACTAAACATTTCTTATCTTACATGATTGTGCCGTAATTTCATTTGAAATATTTGCATGTAGGATCTCAGGCTGGTTTGTACGTAATACGTCAAAAGTATTAGCCATTAAGTGCCAGACATATGTCCAGATTAGTGATACAAAATTGTGTCACTCCCACAAAAAACAAATCAGTCTTAGAGCAATATTTGACGGGCCAGTTGCCCAAGGAACGCAAACAGCTTTCTCCATTTACGGTTACAAGTAGAGATATGTGTGGATCTTTTTACGAGAAATCCAAAGGATAGGAAGAGGTATTGAATCAAATATATGTAGCAATTTATGCGTATTTCTATACTTTCTTCAATACATCTAGACTTTGTGAGTGATTTAACATCAACAGCATTCACAGTTAGTTTGAAATGACTTTTCTCTAGGAGAGGTAAGGCTCCCGAAGATTTTGATTAACAATGAAAGAAATTTCGTTGGCGTAGATACCAAGCTAAAATCGTAAATTCTCCAGATGAATGATTGGTTCAAAATTTCCCTGAGGAAAACATTGATTGGCATTTTAGCCCTCTAGGATTTCCTAATTTTAGGAGATTATGCGATGACGGCGCAAAATCCCTAAGCATCATTTAAAACTCATAGCCGTAAATTCTCATTTTACTTTGGATGAATTATATACAGTCTTATCGTAAATTGAAATAGTTCTAAGAGGCAAATCACTGACTCCATTGTCAGCTGATTTTCATAATTCCGAAACGCTACTCCAGCACATTTTCTTACTGGAAGACTCATTTCTTCCATCACGAAATACCCAATTACAGATATCAATGAAAATAGGCTTAGCAGTGGGAAAAGGTTCCCTAATTCTTTCAAAGGATCTGGAAGCTTCGGAAAAGAGATGACTTAAATAATCTGCCAGAGCGCCATATATGGCAGTTCAGTAAGAACAATTTAAAAGTTAGGAGCTTAGAGTTGATAAAGGAAAAATACCTACCAGGAAATAACTGGTTAATAGAAAAATAGAGGAAATATTCAGTGGAAGTGATGGGAGAATCAAATTTGTGAACATGCACTTGCCACAAGGCAATATACTTAAGAAATCTGTACGAAACATGTATGCGTTACCTATGTATTAATTATTTTGTTTAAGTTTCTTTGTTGTGTTCCATTTTTATGCATTTCAGGTACTGTTGTAAGTGTAACTATCGCTGTAGAATTTTCCGTTATTTTTATACATTGTGTTGTTTCATAAATAATAGAATTATATAATTAAAAGTTCAGTCAGCACTGAGTGTTACGAACTTAAAAGATTTCTCGCCGCTATGAGCGCAGCATTCATTTCTTTGAAATTTTGTGGCAACACTGCTCTCGCTGTGGAGTACAGATCGTACGGGCAGCCGTGAAGGGAGCATTTCCCTTTTGTTCTCCATACGAAACTATGCAACTGTAAATGTAAATCTCATTTGTATATTAAATTTATATTTTAGTTTGTGTTATGGAAACTACAGTTGGCAAGTTATGCGACGGATATCATGAAACAGTGTGGATTCTAAAATATGAGGACTTTTGGACTGAAAATGTAACAGGACTTTAAAATGTTATCAAAGTTTTATTTTGCAATTATTTACATAATTATGTTGGTAAAAATTTCATGATTTTAATTTTCCAAAATTATGTTCCTTTTCATTTGCTACTGCATTAACAACTTTTTTCTAAAAAGGCTTCTCTGCCGCTAAACATTTTTCTCTTATTGGGCTGAAATATACACTCACGTTTGTGAAAATTGCAACACCAAGAAGGAATCGTCATAATTGAATGCAATTTAATACACAGTTGAGTGGTAGTGGTACAAATAAATGATTAAATGTTCAAAGCAAACAAACAAGAACAAGAGATCAGAATCAGTATTTTGTGTGGCCACCACGCGCCGCAATAAGTGCTGCTACACGACGTGGCATGGAGTCAAACAAAGTTTGAATGTCTGACTGAGGAAGAGCATTCCATATCGTTTGTACGCGTACCCAAAGTTCGTCTGCAGACGCAACAGGACGAGGATCACGAGCAAGACGCCGACCAATGACATCCCACACATGTTCAATTGGCGACATATCCGGGGAACACGCAGGCCAAGGAAGAAGCTGTACCTGCTGCGCTGCAAAGAAGGATTTAACAATCCGAGCAGTATGAGGGCGGGCATTGTCCTGTTGAAATACAGCGCCTGGCAAGCTTTGAAGGAAGGGAACAGCTTCGGGCTGTAGAACTTCACGGATATACCGGTTGCTGTTCAGATTGCCCACAATTCGTAGCAATTGAGATCGTCTATGATATGCTATGGCGCCCCAGACCATAACTCCGGGTGTTCGTCCACTGTGGCGTTCGATAATGCACTCCGGAAGGTGGCGTTCACCGGCATAGCGTCTGACACGAATGCGGCCATCATGGTACCACAAATTAAAGCGGGATTCGTCAGAAAACACGACATGCTGCCAATCAGCACGCCAGTCTCTATGCTGATTGGCCCATTGTAGCCGCAGGCGGCGATGGTCGTGCGTTAGGGGGATCCTGTATAAAGGAGTCCGTGCGCGCAGTCCACACTGCAGCAGACGTCTACGAATTGATGAAGCACACAATGAAACACCTGTAGCTATTGACCACAGTGCTGCCAATTGTCTAGAGGAAGCTGTACGGTCCGTCCGCGCCATGCGGACCAGGTGTCTATCATCGCGAGCTGACGTCACATTTCGGGGTCCACTCCCGGATTTCCGAGTTGTCCGACACTCGTCCGTCCACTGCTTCCAAACGCGCATCACTGTGCTGCTGTTACGCTGCACACGAGAGGCTACTGCACGATACGACAATCCAGCTTCACGAAGGCCGATGATTCTCCCTCGTTCAAACTCTGTAAGTTGTTCAAATCTCGCTCTCTTTCGTCGACGAGGCATAAGTACAGATTGAGTTAACGTTTACCACTAGCAGATAACCACCGATAACCATACACGCCTCGCTACAGCCGTCTATTTATTCGGATCCATCAGCCGTTCAGAGGGCGCTGCTCGGCATACGCATGCGCTACGGATTTGCAATTCTAATCATTTGCATATCATGCTCTACTTTGCATTTCCTGAAAATTTCAGCTCACTCGCGTAAGTCCTTCATGGTGTTGCAATTTTCACAAACGTGAGTGTATAAGACAAAAATTATATAAACCAAAATTGTAACTTAAATTAACAATAACTAATTCATGATTTTAACTTTTTATTTTCCTTCTCTATTTTAAAAATTGTAATAATTACGTATTTCTAGACTGCGTCATTTCTAGATCAGATCATATCACATAACTTGTAAGGTTTCTCCTTCAATCTCTTGACTCTTTTCGTGAGCATAAACTGTGAAACCTTATGTGGAGGACAGTGAGCAGATCTAGGCTATGTCCTTAGTGTTGAAAAACTACAAAGTCAGGAATGAGGGTTTAAAAGTGACCCTTTAATTCAAATATTTACAACTCTTCAAATCGAGAGTAAGCCACTACTTGGGCTGAACTAAAATAATATTAAACTAAAGTGTGTTAACAAATTCAATACCTAACTTAATTCTAAATAGGACGGCGAGGGAAGCTTAACTCTTAGTGAAATGCAATTATGCGAATTTCACTAGCAAACACTGGTAATTGCAAATTGCCTATGAAGGCGAACTTTCAGTAGACAGAGGAAATCTTTGCGCGCACAGCCTTACGGCGATAAATCCAAGGCTCTGTCTTTCCCCTCGTTAACTCCTGCCTTTTAACTGCTAACAGATATATGCGATTTGCATAAATATCTCACTCGCGCTAAATTCGGGCAGCAACTGAAACTTTGAGAATTCGATAGGAAAGTTCAAACTAAAAATAATTTGGTTAATTAAAATAATGAATGCTACATAGTTGCTCCCAGAATTTAGTAGTCTGAAACTAAGTAGCCTAAAATCGGCTTTTAGTGAAGATGCTAAATTCTAAATCTAAATTTTCCTTCCTATTCGCCATCCTTTACAATTGTAAGTTTTAAATTTAGTTTAACTCTCTGTTTGTGTCTTAGATATTTTAACATAGAATATCTTTTTCCGTCTTCACATCAAAAAGATCCATCAGGAATTTGGCTGGATACTATCTGGTTCCTTCCAATCTGGAAGGAAATAAATTTTAATTTCATGTTATAAGTACATTTCACCTGAAAAGTACAACATTCCCTTCCTCTGATGCTTTCCGTAATGACTTTTATTCGCGCTTTAGGTATTCGCGTTTTTTAATTTCTATTAGCGCTTTTCGCCAAACGCATTCATTTTACACTCATTCATTTTTAAAACTTCCCCCTTGTTCTCTGGCCAAATGTGGTGTTTGTGAAAAACACGCAGTTTTACTTTGTCAAGTGTTCACAACTACCACCTGACTTCAATTCTATTGGGGTTAATTCTTCGACTTTCAAGACCTCAGACTTCCCCTAAAACAAATCTGAAATGCCCTGAGGTTCTAACATGAAATGAACTTTAAACTTTTGTGTGAAACCAGAGAACACTACGTACAACATTCAAACATTTCAATTGCATTTCATACATATAATTCATTCTTTCAATCTTCAATTCAAATTTTCTTTAAATGCTCATTGCGTTAAATAACACTTATATATTCACTTTCTAATTTAGCGCGCTTTACGCTTTTACATTACATTTTAATTTTAACTTGCGTATCCTTTACGCTTTTCCAAAATATTCGATATAAACAAAACCAGTGCTTAAGGCTTACAACAAATCATGCATTACATAGAAAACAGTTTTACATTAAATGCATTCATTATTTATACATAGAAAAATATAATACAACAGTTTTGCTATACAACTTACGTACTAGTTGCTTTTAATTAACACAATTCAATTTCCTATTTACAGAGAGTCTTTTGACTAAAATCGATGAATCCCATGTTCTGGATTACAAAGAACATTTCACGAAGTCTCACAGTTTTTCAACTGAACTCTCGAATTTCTTCCGCTGCATAATTAAGTTGTTCCTTCAAGCGTGTCCTTTACGCTTTCGGCAACCGGCTTTTGACTCGGGTAACTTCCCTTTTAAATCTGCAACTTGCACTTAAATCAGAAACATAACTGTGTGAATTTTAAAAGAAAATAAAGAATCTACTTATCTTTCTGCCAGTCTTTTAGGCGTTTTTTTGTCCATTCCTGAAAGGTTGGATATACTGTGGCTTGGGCTATTCTTTGCTTGTTACTCCTAGATTGAAACTCTGGGGCTGCCTTTCGTTTGGTCGATCTTCTTTCCTCCAGAAACACCTTGTTGGGACGAATGGTGGGTGGCGCTTTCCGTTTGTGCTGAAGTCTTTGCTCCCTCTCCAGACTGGCTCGTTCCTTCTCCTGCACTCGTAGGCTCCTTCGTTGTGGGTTGGCACCTTCGGCGGCTCGCTTCTCGCCGTTCTGTTCCCTCCGTAGTGGTGGAGCTTTCATAGTGTTTTCATTTGGACGTTCCTTCCTTAGACGCTTTGGTTGCTGAGACTGTTGCTTAGCGTTTGTCCTTTTTTCTTTTTGGGGTGGTCTTTTCTTCGGCTGCGGCTTCCTCTCTTCTGGTAACCTCCTTTTCAAACTGGGTTCTCTTGTTTTTGAGGGACCTGGTTGGGGCTCTTGAATCTTAGAAAAATTCTGTGAGGCTGGACCCTGCAACATGTCTTTCAAAATATTATTATTAGCTCTTCGATAATAATGTTTAATTTGATCGAAATTTGCCACAGTCTCTTCGCCCTTCTCATTCTTTAAATATGCACGGCATTCAACTATTCTTGTAATTTCAAAAGGACCATGCCATCTTGGGCAAAATTTTGCGACCTTATCTTTTGCTGCGCATGAAAGTGCGTGGGCTTGTTTCAACACCTCCTCCCCCACTTTATATTCTACGGTTCTTCTTTTTGAATCGTAGTAAATCTTTTGTTTCTTTTGCGCTTCCCGGGAGCACTTTTCTGCCTCCTTCAACATTTTTTCTATTTCACCCATTTGAAATTCCGGCGCTCTATCTTTCACATAAAATAATTTATCTAAGGGGGTCATTATCTTCCTGCCCAAAAACAATTCGGCGGGGGATTTCTTCGTTGTCTCGTGCTTAGCCGTTCTGAGGGCGAATGCAAATTCTTCGACGCAGTCATCCCAGTTAGAATGGTGCTTTTGCACATAATTTCTAATCAATTTTACAATATTCTTATTTACCCGTTCCGCTATATTTGATTGTGGGCGGTAGGGTACCATTTTCATATGCTTAATGCCCAACTTGTCACACATCATTTTAAATGTACTGCTTACAAACTGGGGACCATTATCGCTAATCACCCTCGCTGGACATCCATATCTTAAAATATATTTGTTCAAAAACGAATCTGCAACGACTTTTGCTGAAGCCCGCTTAAGTGGTATCAACTCAACCCATTTACTGAAATGATCCACAATGACTAATAAAAATCGTGCCTTATTTACATGACTCCTGGGGTAGGGGCCTAAGAGGTCAATACCAATTATTTCATTGGGGAACCTAGACTCAATACTAGTTAATAACCCGGCCGGGCGGAAATTTACGTCATTATTTATCTGACACGTGTGACAAGTCTGGCAGTAATTTTTAACTATCTTTTGTAATTGCGGAAAATATACCGCCTCGCGTACGCGTTGTATTGTTTTTCTAATTCCAAAATGGCCCGAGACAGGCGAATCGTGGAGCTCTTGCAAGATACTTAAAATTAATTTGGCCGGGATGACTGGTCTGTATTCACTATTTTGATTCGTAACTTTAGTATAAAATAAGAGACCATCAATGATTTCATAGTTCTGTGCTCTGCTTCGTATTGCATTAATGTCTATATGCTGGAAGTTATCTGGGTCTTTTAAATAATTATAAATATTTCCGAATTCGGGATCCCTAGCAATTTCTTCTATTACAGTCTCTCGAGAGTCAATGACCTTTGCCTGAAGCATCGCTATTTTTACTTTCTCGCCGTTCTCGTCTAACTTTATTCTAGATAATGCGTCGGCCACTACATTGTCTTTTCCCGGTGTGTGTTTGATAATGAGATTAAATTCTTGCAACTTTAGGGTCCACCGAATTAAGCGTGGCGAAAGATTCTTTCCTGAAAATAATCTGGTAACTGCCGCATGATCTGAATATACTGTTACGGGAGAACTCCCAAAATATACACAAAATTTTTGAACAGCTGCGAGCACTGCTAAAGTTTCACGCTCCGTTGCCGAATAATTTCTTTGCGTATCATTCAATGTACGACTAAAAAAGGCAATCGCTTTTCTATTTTGTGTTAACACGGCTCCGATTGCGTAATCTGATGCGTCTGCATAAATTTCTAGACCCTTGTCTTTCTCTGGGAACTTTAGAACCGGTGCATTAATTAAAGATTCTTTTAACTTCTCAAACGCGGCGTTTGCTTCTGAAGACCACGCAAAACGAACTCTTTTCCTTCTCAACTTTAACAATGGTTCAGCAATTTCTGCGAAATTTTTAATAAAAATTCTATAATATGAGCACATACCCAAGAAAGTCGCTAACTTTTTGGCTGTATTCGGAATTGGGTAATTTTTCACTGCTATAACTTTAGATTTATCTGTTTCGATCCCCCTTTGAGAAATTTTGTACCCTAAATATTTGAGTTCTTTTGCCGCGAATTTACATTTCTTAATGTTCACTTTAAGTCCTGCATCTTTCAAAAGAGTAAAGACTTCTCGAAGGTCTTTAATATGTTCTTCCAGCGATTCTGAAGTAACAATTATATCGTCAAGATAAATAAATGTACTTTTTCCTATTACCGGCCTTAAAATTTTGTCCATGCACCTCTGAAACGTGGCCGGGGCTCCCGACAATCCAAAAGGCATACGCAAAAAGCCATATGTACCGTATTTTGTTATGAATGCTGTTTTGTGAACATCTTCCGGCTTTATGCTTATCTGAAAATATCCGGATGTCAAATCTAGGGTGGTTATGTATTTTGTCGATTTAATACTTCTTAGAATTTCATCAATTACCGGAAGTGGGTAAGTTGGAAATTTTGTTATACTATTAAGCTTTCTGTAGTCAATAGCGAACCTGTACCTTAATGGATCAGTTAACGGCAAATCATTATTTTTCTTACATAAAACAACCGGACTCGCATATGCACTAGAAATAGGAGTTATTATTTTGTTTCTTAACATTTCATCAATATGGTATTTTATTATTTCCTCCTTAACTTTGTCGTACTTGTAAGGACGCTGACGTATAGGTTCATCCGTAGTTAATTTAATTTCGTGTGCTACGATCTGGGTGAATCCTGGAATATCATCAAATAAATCAGCGAAATTACTTACCAACTCCCGAAACTTGTCCTGTTCTTCGGGCGTTAGATGGCTTAAATCCACTTCAGGGGGAGGTGTTGATTTCTTTTTAACTGGGTCCATGGTTACTTGCAAGGTGGAGTTTTCAAAATCGATTTTCGCATCCACAGCTGCAAAGAAATCTGTTCCTAAAATAACCGATGCTTGGAGGTTCTTCACTACAAGAAACATAATTTTTTTTTGTTCTTCGCCGATTTTGATGTACAGCTCGATTTTTCCCATGCATTGACACGTTTTTCCTTGGGCTGCTACCACCTTCATTCCTTCCACGCTATGCAGACGATATCTACGAAAGTGCTTCTTAAAAAATTCTTCTGCCAAACAGCTTCCTTGAGCGCCGGTATCCAACAGAGCTGTAGCGGGTACGTTGTTAATTAGTAACTGCAGTCTCGGTAATTCAATGTTTCTCACCATGACCGTATTTAGCTGTACTTCAGAGGGATTTTTCTTCTCCTCGGAACATTGCACCCCCTTCCCCGCAATATTCCTTAGTAGTTTAAATGCTTTGCGGGTGTTTTCTTCTGTTGCTGGCTTCTGCCTGGGGAGAATGATTTTCTTCCGTAGTTGGAATTATTTTGTTGGCGCTGTACTTGGCGCGGTTGACCGCTCGCATTTTGACTGGTACCAGTAGTTCTCGGCCATCGTCTGTTTCTTCCTTCGGCATTCTGGTTCCCCTGCAGCCGCTGTTCATACGATTGTCTCCGTTGATTTTCGGCCGCTCGCCGGCTCTCGAATTGTACGGCGAGTTCAAACAGCTTGTCCAGCGTTACGGGATTTCTTAGCTCCATGAAATCTTGTATCGATGGTAACAATCTGGGCAGGATTATCTGGATAATCTCCGGGTCCGGCCTCGTGCCATACAATAATTTAAAGACTTGTATTTTTCTCAAAATAAATTCCGATAGTTCATCCACCCGCTGTTGGTACTTGCTAAACAACTCAGCTTCGAGTTTCGCACGGTCTTTAACCACAGGAAACGCTCTCAAAATTGCTAGTTTAAAATTCTCGTACGTGTAAGTCGGCGTTCCTGGTTCTCCCAGCAGACATTTTCCGATGCACTTATACCAGGTCGCTGCTTGGCCCCTCAATGCTCCTGTCGCTAATATGACCTTCTGATGTTCCGGAACTGGATACAGCAAAAAATGCGCTTCTAACTTTTCCAGGAATGTGTTCACAGGTCCTCTGGCATCAAAAACTACTGCCGGCTTCATGGCTGCTCTGATGGTTTCCACTATGAATCCAAATCCATCAGGCATTGCAGCTGGATTTTGGGATGTAGTAGGCATATTCCAACTTCCTTCCATCCTTTTAGTTGTTCGGGCGCCATTGTAAGGTTTCTCCTTCAATCTCTTGACTCTTTTCGTGAGCATAAACTGTGAAACCTTATGTGGAGGACAGTGAGCAGATCTAGGCTATGTCCTTAGTGTTGAAAAACTACAAAGTCAGGAAGGAGGGTTTAAAAGTGACCCTTTAATTCAAATATTTACAACTCTTCAAATCGAGAGTAAGCCACTACTTGGGCTGAACTAAAATAATATTAAACTAAAGTGTGTTAACAAATTCAATACCTAACTTAATTCTAAATAGGACGGCGAGGGAAGCTTAACTCTTAGTGAAATGCAATTATGCGAATTTCACTAGCAAACACTGGTAATTGCAGATTGCCTATGAAGGCGAACTTTCAGTAGACAGAGGAAATCTTTGCGCGCACAGCCTTACGGCGATAAATCCAAGGCTCTGTCTTTCTCCTCGTTAACTCCTGCCTTTTAACTGCTAACAGATATATGCGATTTGCATAAATATCTCACTCGCGCTAAATTCGGGCAGCAACTGAAACTTTGAGAATTCGATAGGAAAGTTCAAACTAAAAATAATTTGGTTAATTAAAATAATGAATGCTACAAACTTGCATAACGCTTATGACGTAGCTGATTCGGAACTGAGCTCAAGAGTTTGAGAACTGACACCTTTCTCTTAGTGAGCTTCCATACTGGATAACTATACACATTGCTTCTGCCTCTGCTCTCCCTAAGACCCTGCCTCTATGCTTTCTTTCCATCGGAACAATATCGAAAATGTAATAAATGTTCTTGAAAAGGCAGATTAGCGTGCCAGTTTGTTTGTGGCCTCAAAATGTTTACTGAAATAAAAGTGAACATTTAATCTGCCTCGGCTGCAGTTTGCTTTTCATTATGGATCTCAGTAACTCAATATAAATTCAATCAATATTTCTACATTCTACATATACTTTATCCTACAACATTACACATGCACACACACACACACACACACACACACACATATATATATATATATATATATGTAATGTCTCCATGTATTTTATTTAGAGTTTTTATAACACGTGAACATTTTCTAGTTACAGGCTTATATACACACTTTTTTATTTTTGTTTTTTAGCTGTTCAGAACAGATTAGATTTTTTTATAGCATACAAACTGATAATATTTTATGTTTTCATTAATTATAGCCATCTAAATGCTAATTTTTTATCAAAAGTAACTTTCTGTACTTTATGTGTACCGAAATGTGTGTGTTATTTCGGGTACTTTATGTGTTATTTATGTGTTTATGTTATTTCGGATACTTTATGTGTGAAATCAGAAATTATTAGAATTATTCTCTTACTTCTAAAAATAAAAAAAGAAAAAAATTATATTGCTATTTATATGGTAATTCATTTTTATGCTTCATTATCTTTAAAAAATATATTTGCTTAAAGGCACACGAAAGCTTCTTACCTATATAGAGACAGGCCTTCGTTTACGACTTTCTGAGAAAAGTCGACTTTTATTTACATTGTGAGTTTTTTTAAGGATGGTCTGGTTTCTTAGGTTTATATGATTACGGTGAAGAACTCGGGGGCTATCTGCCTCACAAATAGCATTGTGGAAGGCATTCTAAGGAAGCCTAGAGGGTATTCACTTTGAATATAAGGAAAACCACGAAGGCTTCCATGAAGTCTTCTCGTTCGGCAGGATGTGAACCCAGATTGAACTACCAGCTACTTTACCACTCGGCCAGTGGTATACAGTGATTTAAGAAGAATTTGAATCCTCAGAAGCATGGATATAATGCACGATTCGAGAATAATTATCTGGTTAACAGCATATTGTTCTGTAACTCATTTCGCAATCTCAGTACTACAGATTATGCAAAAGGTTTAAAGAGTCCACTCAGAAATCGGCAAGAAATGCATTGATTTTGTGTTTAATAAGATAGTAACTTTGACTTCGATAAAAATTTCCAAATCATATTTGAAAAGTATGATTATATGGGTAATTTCTTTTCATACAACTACCTTTTTGTACAATAAGAGGAAAACAAATATAGTTTAAAATAAACAAAATTTTTATTAGTTCTAAGTAAAATTTCCGACTGCTTTCATAAAGTCTCAGATTTTTCATCCGATAATCAATTTACATAAGCAGGGAGACAGTTATAAAATATAGATATCAACAGATATTTTGCTTTCTTGCAGCAGCTGGAAAAAGCATTCCTACTCAGACAGAAATGTTTCTGAAAGTATTATATAGACGCTTTTATCTTGGATTTAAATTTCCATTACTTCGAAAGGAGAATAACCTCGAAATTATCTTTGAAGCATCCAAACAAAGCACCAATGCATCAACTGATTTTGTATTAAAACAAAGTGCAAGCAAATAGGATTTAATGGATTTCTAGCTCACGTCTTTGCAGACGGAAAAAAAAGTCTATCGAGCTGTAAAATAACTTCTTTCTTTTTGAACAAAGCATATGTGTTTTTGATTGCCTTATGGTACAACAACAAAGCATGCTGCAGAAAAGTGTATTAAATATGAAATATATCAATTCTTAAAAGCAGTCATAGCTCAGTTACAGAAAACTAATGCAATGACTTTAAAGAAATAAATGATGAAATAAAAATGTGAATTACTTTCCACTGACGAATGAATATAATACTTTAATTTTTTTAAGTAAAACATCATCAATTCAAAATGTTAGGCTACTGGAATATTCGAAGGGATTGTAAAAACGAAAACGTCTGCCCTTTTTTAGGAAAATGTATATTTTGGAAAATAACTGAAAAAAGATTTCATAAAGGATATACACAACAAACTCTTTTGAGTTTATTATTATTTGTTTTCTGTGTCATAGAATGTTTAGATAAATAATGTGACTATGATAAGGAACTAAAACATCTTTAGGAAAATAAAAAAGAAGTTCAGTTTCGTAAAGGTTTTTAAAAGCTATCTGAATCCCAGTCACAATCCCATAATGTAAGAAACGACTACTATATTCCTTCATAAAGCTTTTATAAAGCCATTCCTAATGAGGCAGTTAAATCAAAATATTATATTCAGAGGTAGAAACACATATAACCATACTTCTAAGCGTTCAACTTGAGAAATTCCTTAAAGTACTTGTTGCCAGGATTTTAGTCATTTAAATAGTTAATTAAGTTTCTTTAAATGTTTAATATTCATTTTAAATTCAAATCCAGCTCATTCTCGAAACAAAAAAGACTTAAATGAAAGAGAAATGTGTTTCGCACTCCGTTTCGTGCGTAGTCTAACATATAGAAGTTTATACTTTAATATATAGAAGACAAAACTTTATTTAAGTTCATGTACATCATGCATGTGGATTTAAACTTTTCTTTTCATACATACTAGACTTCACATGCGTTAGATGCAGAAGTAAAATATAAACATAAATTGCAAGTATAGGATTCAAATTAAGATGTCAACATGTGTAATGAATAGGTATTTACTTAAATATACAAAGCATTATTTCAAATCCTGGGTGAAGCTAGATAATTTACATTTTAATATAAACAAAAATTTAAACGACAAAGAACTACATGTCTAAGTATTTTAAAAAACGGAGTAAAACTACAAGTTTCTTGTTTGAAAAATTTTAAGGAACATAAGAGGTTTGAAAATTGGGAGAAAAATTTATTCACTATTTTTTTGCTTTACATTTGAATTATGTTGCGTGTTACGAAGCTACCAGGTACTTTTATGACTCACGCTTCTTAGCCAAAACTTTTCTTCAAGATTTATAAATAAAAAATAAAGTGAATATACGAATACATAAATGTGCACAAGACCACTAAATCTAAAATGCTGCTCTGAGTTTAACAACTGTAAAGTTTAAATTACCTATTCTTTTGACATCTGATCATGAAAATATGCTGCAGAAATGTGTAATTCATACATAAAAATGTCAATGTAATATCAGTTGTCAGGGGAAAATTATGAATTAACGATTATTGCTCTTCGGCGAAACCAAAAGCGTCTTTTCGGTAGCTGAAACAAATTATTTAGTCTAAACCCGCAGTTTCTTCTGCAGTTGGTAAAATAATTTGATGGCCATAAATCCTTTGTTAGTCATCGATTATACCCAAAGTTAAAAGCTGTTTTAATTACTTTCAATTTGTCTTTTGTATTTTACTCACTTTTGTCCCAGGAGTTTTTGTACATAAATTAGAGTTTAATTAACACCCTGAAGTAAGTTTAAAATAAATAAATTAACAATGAGTTTGTGGCGTGATCATTAGGTGGGGCGGTCGAATTCAATGCTTGAGAAAGACTGCAAACACTTCTTCGGTAGCTCGTAAAAAAATCCATTGCGATCAATTATTTGCTAATCATTGATTATGTGTTAAACTCTAGTTGTTTTATTTACCTTCACTTTACATATTACTGTGTTTTGTCATCTATACCGCATGATACTCGGTATATTCAATTATATTCTAGCTAATATGAATAAATTATTCACCATTAAATATATGTAATTAGAGGTTTTTACTGACTTTCATTGAACCTGGAAATTATAGTTTTTACTGGCATTGGATTTCTGGAACTTGCAAATTTTAACTAATAAAATGTTAAAAGTAATAAAGTAATAACTAATAAAATGCTAAGAATTATTGAAAGAAAGGCATTAATCCTCGGTTATTTCGAATGAGCAAAAGTGCCATGTTCGAAATTAATCACGGTATAATTTTTAATTTCCTTTTGCACATTATAAAGATTTAAATTGTCTGGCACATCAAGCAAATTTATAAAAAAAACATCCCTCATTGTGAGGTTAATTCTTTCCTCTAATAGTGGAAAGAAATCAATTAGTATAAGAACATAGCAAATATTCATCTGGTTCTGATCCTCATCATCTTCTTTATTACTCTCCTAACTGAGGTTATTGCTCTTCATCACTGTCAGGGATCCTTTCAAAACCAGATGACAGAATTTATTTATCAAATTTATTGCTATTTCTTCTTTTAATACTTTAAAATAATGTCGAAATTTTTTTCTGTACTCAAATTTTCGATTTCAGAAGTTTCTTTCAAGAGGGATCAGCATAACTTTCCCTTTCTTCTTCTAACTATATATTCATTTTCGAGCTTTGTTGAGATTAAAGGCGTCAAAAATGAGGACATCTTTATCTTTCCCTTCGGTAAATTCAGAATTTTAGTGCCTCATTTTTTCCTCTTTTAGAAAATCCAGGCATTATTTCATCCATTGTTTTTATATGCAAATTTTAAGGCGTCCTTTAAAAGCAGTGATTTAGTTGCCATTTAGTAGAAAGAAGTAATCGGTATAATCGGTCTGTTTTCTCCATTAGCATTAGTGGTAATTATTGTGAGGGCACACATGTTTCTAAGCATTTTATTGGATAAAAAAATTATTTGAAAAGAAAATCGTACCCTTTGTAATAAAGATCTTGTTCTTATGTCTTTGGCCTTTTTGAGCAAATTTATGATGAAACATGGTCTTTCAAGGTGACCATTAAATTGCGTCTAAAGAGCATTCACTATACAGTGTTTATTATACAAATTTAAATTAAAACATATTCTTGTCTTG